>CM054135.1:96518353-96549278 GCA_028751875.1 Rapana venosa | reverse complement strand
ATTTAATTTTGTTGTGCTTTTTTTTCCATTTTTTTAGAATGTCTTCTGGCTGATTGAGGGCAGTTCTGCCTGAGGTATTGGTGACACATTGATTTTTGGCTTGAAACTTCATTTTGCTTGACTGCTCTGATCTGTTGCAAGAGTTCTCTTGATTGTCCTATTTCATTGTGTTCATGTATCATGGTGCACTCTTGTTCCAGCCAGTTTTTCTTGTCTCTTCGAATCCATGTAGCATAAAGAGGGGTAAAAAAGACATTTGGTAGTAGTTTAGAAAAAAGAAAGATTTGCTCTAAGTGTGTTGTGTAGTGAAGAGAAGAGAGGAGGAGAGGAGAGAGAGAGAGAGAGAGGAGAGAGAGAGAGGAGAGAAGGGGTGGGCAGTTTTTATTATTATTATTATTATTGTTATTATTAAAAATTATCAACACTGGTCTTCTATTTGGGTTTCAGGCATGCAAAGGTCAGGCTGATTTTGACAACTGTGAAATCTGCCAGAAGGTAATTGACCTGAAGATGATAGAGGGGAAGAGCAGGCAGTGAAAGACCAGACATCGATCAGAGGGCCGACAGCAGAACCCGATGCTTGTGGGACATCACACAGAAAACACCACAGTGTCTCTCCAGTTCTCTCTGAAGAAGCCAGGGTCAACCCACTTCAAAGGGAAGAGAAGCAGCCAGCTGGAGATGTATCATCAACTGATGCAGGGAAAATGGCAGTGTGTGAAAGCACAAGTGAAGACCAGCCCATAGGTAATAGGAGTTTGGAAAGAAATACGAAAACCAGTCATGAAGATGAATCTTCTTCCAATAGTAACATACAAACCACCAAGGCAGAGGTGCTTGTAGAAATAGCTGCAGGGAAAAGTGAAGATCAGACTGTTGCAAAGCCATCCAGTGTTTTGAGTGACAACATGGAAGTGAGTAAAAAGGAATCTTCAAAGCAACTTCCTGTCCTGTCCTCTCCATTGAAACTGAGCTTAGCAACAAAGCCATCAGTGACCGAGTCAAGAAATGTGGAAAGTGATCATAGGACTGAGGGAAGAACAGACACTGCAGCTTTATCTGCTGCTGTTAAGGAAGAAGAGATGACCAACAACAGCATCCAAGGTAGTTCAGATACAGGAATGTCCAGACCTTCAGTAGGACCACCTGCATTGCCAGATCTGAAAGCATGTGCAGAGTCCTCTGTGTTGAAAGTGGGCTCAGGCTCTCCCCAGCAGCTTCATGGCATGCTGGAAGAAAGTGTGGCATCACATCAGCAAGTGGGCGTTAAAGTGAGGGCAGATATAAAACCATCATCCAAAAGTCAGTTTCCTTTTGGGAGTCCTGCAGCACGATTTCCACGTCCAAGGCCTGCCTTTTCTGTGTGCTCACAAGGCAGCACCAAGCAGAACTGGCAGCGCTGGAAAAGCAGCCAGGCTCAGCAGATGCAGCAGAAGATGAGCAGTACAGCAGAGAAAAATGCTGGAAAAGATGAAAAAGGAAATTCTGAGAATTCAGATCAGACATGTGCAAAATCCTCAGAACAAACTGTAAGCAGTGAACTGAACTCGTCCTCTGAACAGGCTCTGTGTAGTGATGTTAATTCAAGTGGTTCTATGGAAAGGAGGAAGAAGCAGTCATTGTTTGACTCAGGCTTTTGGTTAGGTATCAATGAATTAACATCCTTGCATCAATTGCAAAAAGACAGTTCCAAGAAGGAAGATTCATCTGAAATTTACTCACGTTCTGCAGTTAAGATTTCCCCAACAAAACTATCGCAATTAGTACCCGGAAAGGAGAAACCACCATTGGAAAATGCATCTCCAGCTTTTTCTTCAGAAGTAGCAGGATTTAGTAATGCATCACCTCAGAATTGTGTTGCAAGTGTTGAACCAGAGCAAGGGAATAACAAGATGCAAGATAGCACCTCAGCATGTAAAGAAGCTGGAGCTTCTCTGTTTACAAATCTCGCCACCCACTCTAAAAAACTATGTTCTGCTGATGTAGAGAACAAAATAGAATTGGGTCTTCAAAAAATGTCTGCAGTAAATAGTGACCCTAGGCGCGAGTGTACGAAGTGAAATGTTCTCTAGTTTTTAAAAAAACTAGTAAAGAGATTAAAAAGGGTTGGATTTCCTTCGACTAGTTGTGTCCCAAAAAATGAGAGAGATATTAAATATAAGACTATATATACAATATTCAGAAAACGTGTTTGTGGTATGGGACCTCAGCAGGTGGTTCACAGCTTGGAGACTCTGATGAAGGTATCCAGGCGCCAAACATCAGTCAAGTAAGGACAGGTGGTTCTTGCACAAAAATGTGTCATTGAAAGATAATATTTTAGCAATTTAAACAAAGAATGATATCTTTGAAAGTCATTTTCAAAAGTGATGAGAAGTTTTAAGTGGTTACCTGTACTGTTTTCTCCTATACTGTTTATAATAATAATAATAAATGGATTTATATATGGTATAATCTTGGAGAAAATAAAAGCAATTGCACTTCAACTCATATTAACGGTATGCAACAGTATAATTGACCCAGTTCCAAATGTGATGCATGAACACAAACACACACAACAACACACACACAACTCACCCACACACCACACAACACACAGCCAACAAACAACACGCACGCACGCACGCACGCGCACACGCACACGCACAACACACAACACAACACACAGGTAACACACTGGCAGGGATAGAAATCTGGCTGTTGAAGTCAGGGAAAAGTATTGAGATGACGCAGGTGAGGGAACTCTAAGGTATGAAATAAATATTTGAGAAGCATTTAAACGTGTCCTAAGAGGTTTTGGCGTGAGAGAGGGAGGGAGGTCATTCCAGTTCGAATTGACGAGAAATAGAGGAGAGCGCGGCCAACGGTGGATTGGTTAATTAGGTTATTCATAAGGAAAGGTTTCTGCATATTTATAATAATCAAAAATAAAAACATATACATATATATATATAGCCTACAACATAGGGTTGTGTCATAAAAAAAGAGTTAGAATTCAGCGTGAACACTCCTTCAAGTGTTGAGTTGGTGGTTTGTCTGCTATTGTGGGTGGTCTGTCATTTCTGTCAGAGAAGTTAGTGTTTGTTTTTGTGTCGGGGAAGTCAGTGGTTGTCATTTGTTTCTGAGAGTCAGTGGATTGTCTTTTTGTGTAGAGAAGTCAGTGGATTGGTTTTTGTGACGGAGAAGTCCGTGGATTGTTTGTGTGGAGAAGTCGTGGATCGTCCTTATGTGTGTCGAGAAGTTGGGTGCGTTTGGTTTTCTGTCATGCTGTATGACATTGTTCTTTGATTTGATTTTTCAATATTGCTTTTATCTTAAAAATCATCTTTTGAAGCTTTTTTAGTGAGAGGGTGATTATTTTATGATGAAATATTGAAAAGTAACTTCCAACAAACAAAAAGCAAGATTCAAAACTACAAAAAGATACTAACATCACCCCACTCCTCTCCCGATGCCTACACTGATTGCGATTATAGTTAGGCTAGACATCTTTGTCCAAGAATCTGTGTGCAGGTTGGGACTGGGGGTGTGGTGTGGGTGGGGGGAGGGGGGACTTTATTAGAACTTAACAAGATATGGCAGAGTGTTTGGTCTTGAAAGCTTTCTGTTTGTGGGGCTTTGTGTTTATAGGTTTTATACTGATATTCGATGACCAAAAAAACTTTCTATGGCATGTGCAACAAGATGTATCCTGACCATTTTTCAATGCATTTTTCACAACTGTATGAAGTACTTTGTGCCAATCAGGGAATTATGTTTTTTCACGTTTTATTTTTCTTTATATACCAAGGTAAGGAATAAGCCTATTCGAAGCATATTGAAAAAACTGTATCAAGTTTAAGTATAAGGTTAGTGCCATACTAATAAGTGTTTATAGTTCGTGCTGAATCAAGGTAGCATTTTGTCATAGAAACTGGTTGAGGGAAAACTAGTAGAAAGCACTGTGCCATGTGACTGAGCAAAAAATTGATTGATAGAAGTGACATGATTGTCAGAAAATGAATTGTGTACGGCCATCTTGATAAAAACCAACTACAAAAAACAAATTAAACTGCCCCAAAAATCAGTATGTGCAAATATTATGTACCTTACGTTCAATGTTCATTTTTCATATATATTATATATGTATATATATATATATAATATAATATATATAAAATATTGTGCTTGATGATAAAAAACAAGTTATATTACACTGTATTTTTTATTGATAAGTGCATTTGCTGTCACAGTTTATATCAAGATATCAAATTTCAATGCTTTAATTGATGTTCAGTAGTTTTGTGTTTATACCTCTTGCAGTTTTGGGGTTATTTGACGTTGTGTTTGTGTTGTACTGTTTGGTTTTAGTTATGGTCGTGTATAGTGTGTTTGTTTATTCATTGGTTATTATGGGGGATGGTTTTTGTTTGTTTTGTTTTTCCTTTTCTTTCTATTTTTTATTTTTGTTCTCAGTCGAGTTCAAGATTAACTGGTGAGATTTAGCGTATGCCCAATTTTGCCACCATTATGGTAGCTGCATTCCGATCATGCCGTCAGGCCTGCGGCTTTATCCAAGTTACTGATTAAACCATGATGCTGGGGGCAACAGCAAAGTGTGAGGCTGTATGACAGTGGGCTTTCCCTCATGAAATTCACTTTACAGTTAGTCTTTAGTGCTTCGATATGACTCTCTGACTAGGCAGGCTGACTTGACTCAGTCCTTATGTGTGCAGCCTGTGAGGGCTGGTTGGCTTTTGGGAACATCTCTAAGCTGACAGTCCTTTTGCCCATTAGCCGAGAGGTGGGAATGTTTCTATGTGGGGCAAGACAACTCATATAATCAAATTTGTGCCCAGTTTCCAAAACAGAGCTGCTCTCTCGCTGTTTTGGAGGTCATTCCGTGGACAGACGGACAAACTTACATCCGACTATTGGGCTATGATGTCCAAACGCATGTACCTTGTGTATGCGGGTTTGTTGTTTTTTACCCGACACTCTGGCTTATCTTCTGAAAACCTTGGGATGGGGTATGGGTATATGTTATGCTTTGTCTTTTGCTGTTGATAGTAATTGTTTAGGAGGACCTAGGTTGGGTGTTGGGATTTCTGGTAAACCAGAGCGAAAATGGCGAGAAGGGTGGAAAAAAAGAGATATGTGTTATAAAGAATGATGCGGAAGTGGGTGGAATTGTCTGAGATGTGTGTCTGTAAGATGATGAGGAAGTGAGGTGACTGTATTACAAGTTTTGAAGAAGTGACTTGTTTCTGTCAGCTGTTCACATGGAAATGGACAGTGTGATTCATAGGCAGTGACACTTTCTCCTTTGAGAATGTTGCAGTGTCTGGATGATTTTCTGGAGAGGGTGGGCTCTGCAGGTTCAACTTGCACATGGAACTTTGCTGTGAGACTTCAGGCAGGGTTTGTTTGGCTCCTCATTAATGAGGAGCTGAGAGAATATCAAAATGATACGTATTTCTTCTTGGCATCCACATAAAACTACATACTTTATTCTGTATACTCATTGTGGATGGGGCTTTAATGGAAAGGGATGGTGCTGGGGTGGGGAGGCAATGGAGGAGATGGTGGATTTTCGGTCCTTGTGGGTACAAGGGACTTGTGGTGAGTTTTCTGGAAGATTGAATGACGTGCACATAGCAGGCTATTACGTGTCTGAAAGAAATTAATTGGTTGAGAGTAGGTCTGTAAAGTGTTTCGAGAGCTGTTTTCCTGACCACTGAGAAAGCATTGGTTGGAATTTCAGCAGTGCTTTTCTTTTGTAATTAAAAAACAAAAAAAATTTACATTTTTTCTAAATTTATCATCAAATTCCTAAACTGACAGGGCTTTGAAATAGTTCAGTTAGTCAAAAACATTTAATATCATGATGGGCAGTTCGAATATGGAGAGGAGATTAATACTACTCTTATCGTAATCTCGAAGACACCAAAAAAGCTACTTTTCGTATTGGTTAACATTCCAAATTAATTCAAATATAAATGTCTCGAAAACTCACTTAATTGGGAACACAGAGAACATTATAAAAACATGTTAGAAGGCATATTAACACTAATTTCCGCACACACATTCACAACACGCACACAATGTGCGTAAACACACCCACACATACACTGTTGTATGAATCAATGTTTAAAGACCATTGACTAAGAAGACGGAGACTTATTACAACACACACACCACACAACAACACAAACCCACACAGTATTTTGATACCTTAATAACATAGATAATCAGGCAAGTAATTCAGAGAAATGTTAAACAAGGGTAGTCGTGTCATTGTGAGTTAGATTTCGAATAATTACTGGCACAAAAAATTTTTTTTGTTTGTTTTTTTGCTTGTTGGGGCACTGAAAATGGCGTCTGAATGGCAACATTTAAACTTTGGAAAACAATGCATGGGTGGGGATCGGCCAAATGGCCAGTTAGCTTTGCATACAGCTGCTGATTGCAGAAACCATCTTGAGGAATTTCTTTGTTCTTTCAATTATTTTTTAGAGAGTTTACAATTTAGCAGGGCCATTCTTGGTTTTTAACACTAAGGTTATATGTACAGCAATGAAAGCAAAATTATAACACTTCTATGTAGACTTGTAAAAACAAGGAAGGATCAATTTTGTCTACATAAATGAGTGGGTGGAATAGTTACCAACTGTCATGGATGGGACATACTGCCTAGCTCTGTGCTTTGTTACATTGAGTTGCACTGTTGTTTTTTGAATGATTGTAATTATGGGGGAGTTGATGAAATGGTGATGAAATGTTGTGACCGACTAGTTGTTTATTGTAAAAACTGGGTGACAGAATTGAGGCTGTGTTGCCTTTTGAATGAGGACACTGTGTGATTTGTGTGCGTTCATCTTAATAGTTTTGGGATGGGAGGGGGGCTTGAGGGGGGGGGGGTGGCGGGGGAGGGTGTCCGGTGTGGGGGGGGAGGGGTGTGGGGGGGGGGGTGGGGGGAGGGGGGGGGCGGGTGGGGGGGGGGGGGGGGGGGGGGGTGTGTGAGGGGGTGTGGGGGGGGGGGGGGGGGGGGGGGGGGGGGTGTGGGGGGGGGGGGGGGTTTGTATAGGGGGGGTTGGGGGGGGGGGGGTGTGGGGGGGGGGGCGTGGCGGGGGGGTGGTGGCTGGGGGGGGGTGGTGGGGGGGGGTGGCCTGCTTGCGACTGGGGGCGGGGTGGGTGTAGGTGGGGGGGGGGGGTGTGTAGTGGCTAGGATAGATTTTACGCTTGTGATCTGACGGCCCGGGATCAAGCCGCATGAAGCACCTGTTTTAGAGGATTTCCTTGGAGTTAACATCAGTTTGTTTAAGGGATTTCCTGGAGTTAACATCAGTTACTGTTTTACAGGATTTCCCCTGGAGTTAACATCAGTATGTTTTAGAGGATTTACCCTGGAGTTTAACATCAGTACTGTTTTGAGGATTTCCCCCTGGAGTTAACATCAGTACGTTTTTTTAGGGATTTCCTGGATTTACACATCAGTACTGTTTTAGAGATTTCCTCTGAGTTAAATCTAGTTATGTTTTAGAGGATTTCCCCTGGAGTAACTTTTCAGTACTGTTTTAGCGGATTTCTGGAGTTAACAATATGTTTTTAGAGGGATTTTCCTTTTGAGTTTAAATCTTAACTGTTTTAGAGGATTTTCCTGGAGTACATGGATTTTCCCCTGTGTACATGGATTTTCCCATGTAGTTTAACTCAGTACTGTTTTAGAGGATTTCCCTGGAGTAAATGTAGTTTTAGAGGATTTTTCCCTGTAGTTAACTCCGATACCTTTTTAGAAGGATTTTCCCTGGTTGTAATAGGATATTCCCTAGTAGTTAAATCAGTATGTTTTAGAGGTTTCCCTGGAGTTAAATCGTACTTGTTTTAGAGGATTTTCGTCGTTTAAATCGTACCGTTTTAGAGGATTGTTCCTGGAGTACATAGGATTTCCCTGTAGTTAACATCAGTTTTGTTTTAGAGGATTTCCCTGGGAGTTTACATATAGTACTGTTATAGATGATTTTCTTGTAGTTAAATGTACGTTTTAGTGGATTTTACCCTGGAGTAATCAAGGATTTTCCTTGTAGTTAACACGTACTGTTTTACGAGGATTTCCCCTGGAGTTAATCATAATGTTGTTTTAGTGGATTTCCCCTGGAGTTAATCAGTACTGTTTTGAGGATTTCCCTGGATGTTAACATCAGTACTGTTTATAGGATTCCCTGGCGTTAACTCCGTACATTATGTTTTAAGGATTTCTCCCTGGATTTAACATCAGTACTGTTTTGCAGGATTCCCCTGGAGTTAAATCAGTACTGTTTTAAGAGGATTTCCCTGGAGTTAACATCAGTACTCTTTTTAGAGGAATTTCCCTGGGGTAAACATCAGTATGTTTTAGAGGCTTTCCCCTGGAGTTAAATTACAGTTTGAGAGGACCCCCCCCACCCCGAATTAAAATATGTTTTTAGAGGATTTTCCCTGGAGTTACATCAGTACTTGTTTTAGAGGATTTTCCCCTGGAGTTAACATCAGTACTGTTTTTGGAGGATGTGGGGAATGTATGAGAAAATTTGTGGCTTATGTTGACAACCAGCTCACCTTTTGGAAGGAGGTATTGCATCATGCTTGTAGGAATGGTAATACATTAAAAAAAAGAACTTGTGCAACAGGTGTTCATTTTAGACACATCCGAAGTTGGAATGTGGGTAAAATGGTCCATGCAAAAATCTCTTCTTGGTGATCTTAGTTGTTAGCCAAGGAACGGAAAAAAAGATTGATGAATGTGTTTATATCAAATTGTGTGTATATCACACACATTATTAAGAAGCAATAATGCATGAAAATAGTATTCATTATGACATGGATGAAGGCCTACTATTTTAGAGATTAAGCAACTTACATTGTCAATAAATTTGCAGAGATTTCTTGGAAATTTAGTCTTATGTAGGTCTCTGAGTTGAAGAATCGTCTCTATTTCTTACTTAATCCTGTTTCTGTTTTAAAATGTTGACATGTGGCTCCCTTCACTTACTTCCATGGAAACTGACAAAAAGTGTTGTAAGGGGACGACCTTCAAAGACTGGGGCTGTTTCTGGGCGTGAGTGCAGTTGTTCTATGTGCGAATCATGCGGAAGTCAGTTGTATAGGGCATTTGTTTTGCCTGGCCTGTTAGTCAGTGGGTTAGATTTATATATATATATATATCTATATATAATATATGAAATCTATTTTAGTAGTCCTATCATTATTATTCGTATCTCAAGATAGAAGGGAGAGTGACGTTTTTTGCTTTGTTATGATTGAAAGTGTATTATGGTGTACCATGATGTGCAGGTGTTGTGTGAAAGTAAACCATCGTCCTTGTTTTCTCCATGTTTTAATCTGTTATATTATGGGCAAAATTGAACTTTGTTTTAAGTGATGGGAAGGTGTCAGTATGGAAAGATTTGCAATGCATTTGATTTTTGACAAAGGCCAACAAAGTACTGTAAAAAAGCCACTTGGCCCAAAAGGCTATATTTTGACTTTGTGAAGTTATCAACCGTGATGTATTCATTAAAGCAGGCATGATTCTATACTGAACTTTCTTCCAGGTCTCATCTTGTTCCATGGCTTCTCTATTATTGGGGTCACGTCCCAAAACCTCATCACAGGCTCACACATGGCGTCTTGAAGGTGGTCCATTTGTTTCCATGTTTTGTTTCGCGGACTGGAGCATTGGAAGCGGTGTGAAGTGAGATCTGAAATGCCTGCTTTGTGTTTCTTGTTTCAATCTTAAAACGTGTGTACTTTTTTTGGATTTGCAGAGTCTTTCAAGGAACAAGCGCATCTTAATTTCTGGTGACCTCAAGATGGTGGTGTGCCCCTATGTTGCTCGCGTTTACTCTCAGTCTTTGTAGTTAGCTCCGTTAGCGTTGGTCTCTCCATAGTGGTCTATTTGGTTTCAGTTGGTGGTGGGCCGAGACAAGGTGGGCTTTGTGGCAACGCTGGTGTGGAAAAAGCGTGCCTCCAATCACCAAGGTGTTGGAGCACAAAAATCAGCAAGCATTTCTCCATTTTCATTTTTGTTTCCAGCCCATGGATCCGTCTCCATCTCCCGCTCTTTATCAGTGTTGTCAGGCTGACCTTGGCGTTCATGTCCCCTATGAGGATGAAGCAGTCCCGTCTCAGAATCTGTCTATCACGATGGAGCTGGGTGTAGAAGTTGTCCTTGTTTCCTCCGCGCCATTGTTGGTAGGGGCGTAGAATGACAAGGGACACCTTCTGGAAGCGCGACTCAAAACGAAGCGTGATGGATGCGGTTCTGAATGGCTCACCATTCCAGAAGGCTGTTGGCTGCCTGCTTGGACAGCAGGAGACTCGTTCGTGACGGTTTCTTACTTTTACCGGAAGCTTAGAGCAAGTTTCTCTGATGTAATCTTGTCATCTGTGACCATTTCACCGTCTTCAGACATGCCCAGGAGTGGAGGCGATATTGTTCATCTCCCTCACTCCTGGGCACATGTCCGGTTTCCCAGAGGGTTCCTCACGTTCCTGTTCAGTAGGATCGGCCGGAGTGACAACAACCTCGGGGCTTCATTAGGGGCGTCTTGGTTGATGAGGGGTCATCAAGCCCTGCAGCTTCATGAAGTGTTTGGCGGTCAGCGCGGCATAGGTTTCCTTGAAGGATCCCAGATTCTCCCAAAGACTGAGTTGGCATGAGTTTTGGCTGTTTCAGGTTTCCGTAACTGGAGATTTTTACGGAGCAGGGGTGTCTTAGCCCTGTGTCAATCCCTTTATCTTAGGGGGTGGAGAGAAAGTGGAAAGAACGGGAGAAGAAAGGTGGCTTCCTTAGTCGCTTTTACGACATTGATGGATGGCGGGCAGGGTTCTATTTTGCAATGCTCGCTTTGCAAGCATACCGGTGAGACCAGGGGCGTCTCATCAGTGTTAATAATGAATTCTAAAAGAAAAAAACAACACAGAGAGTAAAAAATTGACAAAGAAAAAAGATTCAGTCATAGGATTAACCCAGTCTCAAAAGACCCAAGAGTTACCAGACACCTGAAGGACTGGATTAGCAAATGTTACTTTAAAAGTGATTCTGAGCTTGGGAGCATTACTGTGTATTGGAATCAATGTGCTTCTTGTGGATTACGTGTATGGAATAAACCTTGTTGAGGTAAGCTGTATGTCTGGTAAAAAAGTTTTGTTGTTTTATAGCATTCACTGTATCGGACTTAAAGTTTTAAGGAAAATACAAAAAAAAGGGAGAGATCTGTGGAGACGATCTGTTATATGTGTAAATATAAATATTCAAGTAAACTTTATCTTTGTAGATGAAATGTTGGGATTTATCAATCTGAGTGTGATATTAATATATATATATAATTTTTTTAATATATGGCCAGAATTTCATGAAGTTTTGGTTGAGTTGTGAATGGATTGTCGACTCATTGAATTATGTGATTGAAAAAACAGTGAAAGTTTAATAGGAAGCAGAGATGAATGGCGTTAAATGAAGCAAAGATATATTCAAATTGAAAAGGGGCTTAACACGGGTATGTGTGCCAAAAGTTCATATGAGTGCTAGGGCTGAAGTGAGATGTGTTGTGGAAGAAATGCTGTGGTTATGGGTTTAATAAAATAAAGTGTGTGTAGGTCTAGTTATATATAATTTATATTTATTTATATATATATTTATATAGATATATATTATATTATATATGCTGTGACTAACTTTGGAAAACTGAATACGTTATTGTTTTGACTAGTGTCATTTTAACTTGAATCACCAAACATACGTACAGTCAGGGGGGGGGGAATTCCCCTTTGTCTCGCATGGCCATTGTTGGTGTCTGATGTAGATTGTAAATTAAATAATATTGAGGTCATAACCCATGATTGAGTGGTTCAGGAAGAATGCAAATCGAAAATCTTAATATCTCAAAAGGGCGAGTGAGTTTTGTGGGTTACAAGCACGCATAGATAAAACCACTCAGAAGCAAACATAATAGTGCAAAATCTGTGGTTGGTGGTCTAGAGTAAGCGTCTGGAGAAGCGAAAGTTCGGGTTGGAAGTGTGCGGTGGTATGAATCCCCGTTTTGGGCCGAAAACTTGTTCCCTATCCATTAGACCATGAGGGGTGGTCTGGGTGCTAGTCTTTTGGATGAGATGATAAAACAGGTGCCCAATGTGTTAAAAATAAATTATTTAGTGCCGTTAATGAACACGGAACTAGGAGTTGTCTGGAAAAAAATTCTGTAGAAAAGCCTCTCTGATAGGGAAACAAATAAGTTGCAGGACAGGAAAAGAAAAATGATAATTGGGTGGCGCTGCTCTTGTGGCGATGCGCTCTTCCGGGGAGAGTCAGCCAAATTTCATGCGGTAATAAAAAATTTAAAAGGAAAAATATAAAAATAATTAGCATCTCGGCCCAGGAACCATTTGCCCCACTTTAATTTTTTTCATTCAGAATGGATCTTGCATAAAACACACTATAGGGCAATGCCAACAACATGTGTACACACTCACCACACACACACACTTCAACAACACTTAGGCATGCCACCACGCACACACACACACCCATGCACATACACATGAGTTATCTTTACATTTGGTATAATGAAATTGACAGTTTGACATAAAAAATTTTTAAAAAAGGAAAGAACAAAGGATTATAAAGAGTGTTAAAAAAGCCATTGTTAATGCTTTCTTTATGTAGTTGATTTATCCCTTTTCTTCTCAGTAATTATATGATACTCCAAATATTACGACTAATTTATAATGTAAAAACCTACTGTAGTGGCTTTATGAATATTTTTTGGTTGACCACTGACAAGGTATTGTATTTGAAGAAATAGAATAATTGCTTAAAATTCATCACTCGTGCATTGGAGTGTTATTTGTAGTACAGTTTAATGTGCATTCTGTAATTTATTGATTTTTCTTTATTGACTAGTATTTCTCTCTTTCAGTTTCACCCACCCTTGTCCTTTTCAGTTTATCAAGTTGATTTCTTACTTAGTACTGGGGATGGATAGCTCAGGTGGTTGGAGCATTGTTTTCACTAGCCAAGTTACGCAGCGTCCAGTGTGAGTACCCGTTGGTGGGTGACGTTTTGGTGCCTTGGTTCAGTATAGAACCCAGTTCACTCATCGGTATGGGTACTGCCTCTTAGTAGAACATCATCATATCTTACTATTCTACGAATTGGCATAAGTAGCGTACGAATTTCTACCTTTGTTCTTGATGTATTTGTTTATTTCTTGGTGTAATTTTGCTTCTTTAGATTTCCTTTACACTTTTTATTTCATGTCATGTTTTTTTCTTTCAAATATTGCTTTGCCTTTGAGTTTATACATATTTTCTTTTTGTGGGCGCTCGAATTGAAAAGTCATTGTCCTTAATCTTTAAATAAATTATGTATTTCGTGTAGGGAGGAGTAGGTAAAGCAGGAGGGAGAGGAGTATGGGGAGCGCTCATTATGCTGGCCTAGACGGAAGTGTTGAGGCTAGACGCCTCGTCCTACGACCTTATTGGTTATGGACTCCTTTATGTTTATGTATTGTTTTAGAATCTTCTTCTTAATCATAGACCGCATTGAATGAGGGAGTGTGAGGAACCAACAAAAATAAGTAGTTTTGATAATTTATAATGGAATGGCGGGCCGAACGGACATATGTAGAGAATGATAAATCCAGAAAAGGGGACATTCAGGCGTTAGTGTATTGCGTATGTGACCCATTTACTTTCAGTTTGGTTGAGAAAAGGTGGGAGGTTTAGGTTTGTATTCTTGAGTCTTTTAGTGTGTTGTGTGTGTGGTGTTTTTTTTATATTGATTTATTTTTTTTTTCAACGGATAAGAATAAGCACGTATGGGCTTTTTAATCCAGTCCCTTTGTGGTGTACGCAGTTTTATATTTTGCAATCTGTTTCTACCGGACATGATATTGGTTACTCTTTATTTTCTGAAAGTGACAGGTTTTAAAATTTGGTGCGCTAAGTATTAGCATGGCGTTTGCAACATTGGGCCTCGTTCATAATGTTGTCTATTTGATGGACATGTTTTGTTTTTCTTTTTTTTCTTTCTTTTTTTTATTTCAAGGATAATGGAATAAGCCTCATGTTGTTTTTTACACTCTCATGTGTATGCAAGTTTTGGTCTCTTACCATTTTGTCATCTGTATCCACTGGCACAAATGGCTACTCTTCTGAAAGTAGAACAGGTTTTAAATGTGATTTTGCTTTTCTGTGAAGTGTTTTGTTGTGTGTTTAACATGGACTTTGGATGTATACTGAAATTCATAAATTTTGTGGTGTGTCTATGTGTGGTGAGATAATTTTAACATTTCTATGTTAAGGAATGAGAATTTGTGATGACAGAACAGTTTATATATGATATTTACCAGAGGAAAATTTTTTAATGATGGATAGACTCTTGAGTTATGTAACTTATATGAGAAAATTGTTAGAGTAGGCATTACTGTATGAGGAATGCAGAATTGGTTGTGCTGTTGTTGTGTGTTATCAGAATTTAAGAGTTCGGTTCTATATTCAATGGAAATAGGAACATATGTCTTTTTCTAGAAGATATTAGGAAGGTTCTATTTGAGCTCTAGCTTTCTGGAAATTGTGCTGTAGTGTTTGTTGTGTGGTGGTTTTTGCGAAATAGACAGAGACAATACCAGCGGGTGGCTGCTGTGGCTGCTTTTGTGTGCTGGCCTTGGCGTGGGTTATCTGTCACCAAGGAGCATGGAACAATAACTTCATACTGATCACTATTTTTTGTATGGACAGAAGCAGTTTGATACTGGGTTTTGGAAAAATTTGCATAAAGATTGAATAAGGTGTTTACTTGACAGAACTCGGATATAACTCTTTTTTTCAGTAGTATTTCAAGTAACAGGTTTAATTCTTTTTTTTTTTTCTTAAAAGGTGTTTTTTGTTGCATGGTTTTTTTTTTTTTTTTGTACCAAGCTGTTTGTTCAGAAAATAGGAGTATCATGTGCTATTGCATGTGAAGGATATGATGCAAATGTAAATGATCTTTTTATATATTTATGGATAATTTTTTTTTTTTACAAAGATGTTGTAGTAAGTTGATGTGCCGGAAAAACAAAACAAAAAGAAAAGAAACTTTGTTTCATTGAAAATCCTATCTAAGGACTACTAATGTATGATGAAAAATGTGGACAGATTAAGATGATATTTGACATTGATGGGACATAAACTTTTGTGGTCAATTTTAATTGTACTTCATGGTTTCAATGGTTTGGGAGATTGAATTTAGGTTTTTATTGAGTATTATCAGGATTAGACAGAAATAGATGACAATAGAGAGGGAAGATGCTTTCAATAAGAGCATTGTGAGTGTTTCGGTTTTTAAAGTTTTTCTTGTTTTCTCCTTGTATATGATCTAAAGAATGATTATAAAAAAAGGCAAAAAAAAAAAAAGCAGTTACTTTTCTTTGTGTGTCATTGAAATTATTACTTCAGGTGATAAAATCAGCCATTCTGCATCAGATTGTTGAATTGTTGTCAGTGAGATATTTACTAATGTCTGTGGACGAGTCACAGAACTTCGTTGTTGTTGTACTTATTGTATCAAACTTTTAGATTGAAGACTTAACTGTCTGCGTCAGCAGATAATCCTGTTTCAAGATTTTTTTTAAGTGAAAGTATAGTTATTTTGGACAAAATCAATTTATTCAGAGATGTTGGATTAAATTGTTAAAGAGCTCACTTTTTTGTCTGTTCTTATGGTTGAATGTGAGTAAACTTTGTGCTATTTCTTATTGAAATTTGTTTTGGTGATAGCAGATGAAAAAGGGCTTTCTTGTAACTTAATTTGTTATGAAACTTGATGCAGAGTACACGCATTTATTGTTTTTAATTGAACAGTAATGGGTCAGTTTCCTATGCTTATCAGCCTTTTGTTCAGTGTGTAAAAAGTACTTTTGCATTGTGCATAGTTGTCAATAGCAAGGTGTTACAAAGGGGGTATGTGGTCTTTGGATGTGATGGTGTGTGTGTGTGGGAGGTCAAATTCGTTTATGTTTTCTTCAGATGGTACATTAATAAATATGCATAAGCATTGATTTAGATTTATTTGAAGCCATTAAAAGAGCAAACAAGAAGCAATACAGTACAAAGAAAGATGATGTATCATTGCACAATAAATATCTCATATGACTGATGTCTTTTCTCTGTATTTTCTTAATCAAACACCGTTTATACAATATGTATTCGCTAGAATTCATACTGTTGTAATGCGTTTATTCCAGTGCAACTGTTTTTGACAAAAGTTTTTAAACAATTATTTGTTTTTAGCTTTAGGATAAGGATTTTTTAATGTGTCATTTTGGACAACATGGTGCACAACACTTGGTGCACAAAAAAAGGTTCAGCAAATCATTTGTTGGATCCAAATCTCCTCAGAAGAAGAACTCATAACTGACAGAATTTTCTGAAGATTCATTAGCAAGGAAAAAAGAGACGCTTTTGTGGTAGAGTACGAGTTGCAATCTGTATTCAATTTATATTCAAGGATTCACTTTTTGAGAACAAATTAATATACATTTGCCGAATTTTGTCTGTCTGTTATATATTTTTTCTGTTAATTTTTCCGCATCAGTCTTTTCTTCCTTTTTTGTCATGTTTCTCCCGGGAGGTTTGACATTTGATGCGTTCTCCATTCTCTATGTTTGAGTTCTCCTTAATTTTATGCCCCTTTCTCTAAGATCATCTGCAAATTAACAGGCAGCAGATTTTGTAGGTTTCCCTTGGTTCTCTTTCATACATTCGAGTTTGCTCTTTTCATGATGTGGTGGTCTGTTTCCATAGAACGTGCCAAACCAGCCGCAGTCTATATGTACTAGCTACAGACTTCTGATCATCAATTTGCACATATCCATAGTTCTTCATTCGTTGATCATTTTGTCTTCCCATTTGATTTTGTCTTCCCATTCTGTAATTAAGCATTCTTGTATGAGTAGGTATTTTAAAAACAGAAATAAATAGCATTCAGAAAGTGAGATTTAGATTTTGCATGTCAGTTTCATGGGGAAGAAAAAAAAGGTAGGCAGGAGGTGTGTGGTATTGCTGTTTTTAATTTTCATCAGTTGCATCGGATTGATGCAAGGTGGTTATTACCACAGTACTGTCTGGTTTAGGGTTGACGCGATGGACAGGAGGAAATGGGAGAGCTGAGGGGCAGATTATGGACAGCTATGAACTATTCTATTGTGAATTATTTTCTACAGTTGCATCCAATGTTAGAGCAGCAGTATGTCTGCGGAACATTACGAATGTTTGCTGTAAAGTCTTCCAGAACTGCAAGTATTTTGAGGGGATTTTATGATATTGCACATATGTTTACGTTGGAATTCATATATGAAATTGTGTAAAAATTTGAAGTTACTGTCTTGTATATTTAAAATCATGGTTGGTTTTAGGGATGTGGATGAGGTGAGGTTGTGGGTTGGAAAGGGAAAACAAAGGGGGCGAGTGGAAGGGGGGAGTGCTAGTTTGTTTTGGAGATTATGAGTATACTCACGGATTTGCTATGGCTATGTGCTATAATGTTTTTTTTGTTTTTGTATTTCATAATAATATGTTGTGTGTTTTGTAGATATATACCTGAAATTTAAAATTTAGATCAGTGGTTGCTGTTTTGATATCATGTATCAGCTTTTGTGGCTATGATTTAGGTGATGTTTTTTTAAAGTGCTCGGTAATGAAAAGTAAGTCTAGATCAAGATGTGCGGTGAGCTAAGGCTGAAACGGCTAAACCATTCGTGGGTAGGAGACTTAGATGAATGACCTCAAGGGATACTTTTTCATTTCAATGAGTAAATTGTGAGTGGCATTTTCTGATCACAAACAAGCTTTAAGCAAAAATACATAAATATAACCAACATTTCTTAAAAGTTGACAGCACTTGATGTCTCATAACACACACACCAAACCACATGCACATGCGGGGCAACTCGTACCGCATTGAAAAAACAATAACAGTGTATTGAGTGACAATGGCAAAACTGAACTATAATTATTATTGACAATATCAGGTCGTTTAACAAAGGCGTGAATAGTTTGAGGTAGAGAGAGAGACAAATCCATGATGGTCTGTTTCAGGACAGTTTTTTACTTGTTTTCTTTGATTTTCTTTGTATGGATTATTCTTATGATCTTACAGCGTCAATAAATAAGATGCTGTTGGCTTTACAGTGAGTTGATAGATGGGCCAAATTAAGGTGCACAAGAAATCTCAGTGTCGTGTAAAGTAGTTGGTGGTGCTGGGTTTATATAATGCCATTATGTGTTTGTTATTAATTATATATAATTATTAAATTAGATTATAATTTAAAGTTGTTATGTGTTTGTTATTACATTATATATATTTATTAAATTAGCTTCTATAATTATCTAAAGTTGATGCACAAACTATATCTGTCGAATCATTCTTTTCTTCTTCTTGTTGAAATGTAAAGATCTTAGTGAGTGGTGGCTCCAATACCATTTTTGGGATAATTGAGAAAAACAGGTTGTGTCCCAAAAAATGAGAGAGATATTAAATATAAGACTATATATACAATATTCAGAAAACGTGTTTGTGGTATGGGACCTCAGCAGGTGGTTCACAGCTTGGAGACTCTGATGAAGGTATCCAGGCGCCAAACATCAGTCAAGTAAGGACAGGTGGTTCTTGCACAAAAATGTGTCATTGAAAGATAATATTTTAGCAATTTAAACAAAGAATGATATCTTTGAAAGTCATTTTCAAAAGTGATGAGAAGTTTTAAGTGGTTACCTGTACTGTTTTCTCCTATACTGTTTATAATAATAATAATAAATGGATTTATATATGGTATAATCTTGGAGAAAATAAAAGCAATTGCACTTCAACTCATATTAACGGTATGCAACAGTATAATTGACCCAGTTCCAAATGTGATGCATGAACACAAACACACACAACAACACACACACAACTCACCCACACACCACACAACACACAGCCAACAAACAACACGCACGCACGCACGCACGCGCACACGCACACGCACAACACACAACACAACACACAGGTAACACACTGGCAGGGATAGAAATCTGGCTGTTGAAGTCAGGGAAAAGTATTGAGATGACGCAGGTGAGGGAACTCTAAGGTATGAAATAAATATTTGAGAAGCATTTAAACGTGTCCTAAGAGGTTTTGGCGTGAGAGAGGGAGGGAGGTCATTCCAGTTCGAATTGACGAGAAATAGAGGAGAGCGCGGCCAACGGTGGATTGGTTAATTAGGTTATTCATAAGGAAAGGTTTCTGCATATTTATAATAATCAAAAATAAAAACATATACATATATATATATAGCCTACAACATAGGGTTGTGTCATAAAAAAAGAGTTAGAATTCAGCGTGAACACTCCTTCAAGTGTTGAGTTGGTGGTTTGTCTGCTATTGTGGGTGGTCTGTCATTTCTGTCAGAGAAGTTAGTGTTTGTTTTTGTGTCGGGGAAGTCAGTGGTTGTCATTTGTTTCTGAGAGTCAGTGGATTGTCTTTTTGTGTAGAGAAGTCAGTGGATTGGTTTTTGTGACGGAGAAGTCCGTGGATTGTTTGTGTGGAGAAGTCGTGGATCGTCCTTATGTGTGTCGAGAAGTTGGGTGCGTTTGGTTTTCTGTCATGCTGTATGACATTGTTCTTTGATTTGATTTTTCAATATTGCTTTTATCTTAAAAATCATCTTTTGAAGCTTTTTTAGTGAGAGGGTGATTATTTTATGATGAAATATTGAAAAGTAACTTCCAACAAACAAAAAGCAAGATTCAAAACTACAAAAAGATACTAACATCACCCCACTCCTCTCCCGATGCCTACACTGATTGCGATTATAGTTAGGCTAGACATCTTTGTCCAAGAATCTGTGTGCAGGTTGGGACTGGGGGTGTGGTGTGGGTGGGGGGAGGGGGGACTTTATTAGAACTTAACAAGATATGGCAGAGTGTTTGGTCTTGAAAGCTTTCTGTTTGTGGGGCTTTGTGTTTATAGGTTTTATACTGATATTCGATGACCAAAAAAACTTTCTATGGCATGTGCAACAAGATGTATCCTGACCATTTTTCAATGCATTTTTCACAACTGTATGAAGTACTTTGTGCCAATCAGGGAATTATGTTTTTTCACGTTTTATTTTTCTTTATATACCAAGGTAAGGAATAAGCCTATTCGAAGCATATTGAAAAAACTGTATCAAGTTTAAGTATAAGGTTAGTGCCATACTAATAAGTGTTTATAGTTCGTGCTGAATCAAGGTAGCATTTTGTCATAGAAACTGGTTGAGGGAAAACTAGTAGAAAGCACTGTGCCATGTGACTGAGCAAAAAATTGATTGATAGAAGTGACATGATTGTCAGAAAATGAATTGTGTACGGCCATCTTGATAAAAACCAACTACAAAAAACAAATTAAACTGCCCCAAAAATCAGTATGTGCAAATATTATGTACCTTACGTTCAATGTTCATTTTTCATATATATTATATATGTATATATATATATATAATATAATATATATAAAATATTGTGCTTGATGATAAAAAACAAGTTATATTACACTGTATTTTTTATTGATAAGTGCATTTGCTGTCACAGTTTATATCAAGATATCAAATTTCAATGCTTTAATTGATGTTCAGTAGTTTTGTGTTTATACCTCTTGCAGTTTTGGGGTTATTTGACGTTGTGTTTGTGTTGTACTGTTTGGTTTTAGTTATGGTCGTGTATAGTGTGTTTGTTTATTCATTGGTTATTATGGGGGATGGTTTTTGTTTTGTTTTGTTTTTCCTTTTCTTTCTATTTTTTATTTTTGTTCCTCAGCTAGAGCTTCAAGATCTACCACTGGTGAGATTTAGCGTATGCCACCAATTTTGCCCACCATTATGGTAGCTGCATTCCGATCATGCCGTCAGTGCCTGGGCTTTATCACAGTTCTTGATTAAACCATTGATGCTGGGGGCAACAGCAAAGTGAGAGGCTGTATGACCAGTGGCTTTCCCACTCATGAAATTCACTTTACAGTTAGTCTTTAGTGCTTCGATATGACTCTCTGACTAGGCAGGCTGACTTGACTCAGTCCTTATGTGTGCAGCCTGTGAGGGCTGGTTGGCTTTTGGGAACATCTCTAAGCTGACAGTCCTTTTGCCCATTAGCCGAGAGGTGGGAATGTTTCTATGTGGGGCAAGACAACTCATATAATCAAATTTGTGCCCAGTTTCCAAAACAGAGCTGCTCTCTCGCTGTTTTGGAGGTCATTCCGTGGACAGACGGACAAACTTACATCCGACTATTGGGCTATGATGTCCAAACGCATGTACCTTGTGTATGCGGGTTTGTTGTTTTTTACCCGACACTCTGGCTTATCTTCTGAAAACCTTGGGATGGGGTATGGGTATATGTTATGCTTTGTCTTTTGCTGTTGATAGTAATTGTTTAGGAGGACCTAGGTTGGGTGTTGGGATTTCTGGTAAACCAGAGCGAAAATGGCGAGAAGGGTGGAAAAAAAGAGATATGTGTTATAAAGAATGATGCGGAAGTGGGTGGA
This sequence comes from Rapana venosa, assembly GCA_028751875.1. Lineage (NCBI taxonomy): Eukaryota > Metazoa > Mollusca > Gastropoda > Neogastropoda > Muricidae > Rapana > Rapana venosa. The sequence goes on along the minus strand of CM054135.1, from coordinate 96,527,713 downwards.
ATTGTCTGAGATGTGTGTCTGTAAGATGATGAGGAAGTGAGGTGACTGTATTACAAGTTTTGAAGAAGTGACTTGTTTCTGTCAGCTGTTCACATGGAAATGGACAGTGTGATTCATAGGCAGTGACACTTTCTCCTTTGAGAATGTTGCAGTGTCTGGATGATTTTCTGGAGAGGGTGGGCTCTGCAGGTTCAACTTGCACATGGAACTTTGCTGTGAGACTTCAGGCAGGGTTTGTTTGGCTCCTCATTAATGAGGAGCTGAGAGAATATCAAAATGATACGTATTTCTTCTTGGCATCCACATAAAACTACATACTTTATTCTGTATACTCATTGTGGATGGGGCTTTAATGGAAAGGGATGGTGCTGGGGTGGGGAGGCAATGGAGGAGATGGTGGATTTTCGGTCCTTGTGGGTACAAGGGACTTGTGGTGAGTTTTCTGGAAGATTGAATGACGTGCACATAGCAGGCTATTACGTGTCTGAAAGAAATTAATTGGTTGAGAGTAGGTCTGTAAAGTGTTTCGAGAGCTGTTTTCCTGACCACTGAGAAAGCATTGGTTGGAATTTCAGCAGTGCTTTTCTTTTGTAATTAAAAAACAAAAAAAATTTACATTTTTTCTAAATTTATCATCAAATTCCTAAACTGACAGGGCTTTGAAATAGTTCAGTTAGTCAAAAACATTTAATATCATGATGGGCAGTTCGAATATGGAGAGGAGATTAATACTACTCTTATCGTAATCTCGAAGACACCAAAAAAGCTACTTTTCGTATTGGTTAACATTCCAAATTAATTCAAATATAAATGTCTCGAAAACTCACTTAATTGGGAACACAGAGAACATTATAAAAACATGTTAGAAGGCATATTAACACTAATTTCCGCACACACATTCACAACACGCACACAATGTGCGTAAACACACCCACACATACACTGTTGTATGAATCAATGTTTAAAGACCATTGACTAAGAAGACGGAGACTTATTACAACACACACACCACACAACAACACAAACCCACACAGTATTTTGATACCTTAATAACATAGATAATCAGGCAAGTAATTCAGAGAAATGTTAAACAAGGGTAGTCGTGTCATTGTGAGTTAGATTTCGAATAATTACTGGCACAAAAAATTTTTTTTGTTTGTTTTTTTGCTTGTTGGGGCACTGAAAATGGCGTCTGAATGGCAACATTTAAACTTTGGAAAACAATGCATGGGTGGGGATCGGCCAAATGGCCAGTTAGCTTTGCATACAGCTGCTGATTGCAGAAACCATCTTGAGGAATTTCTTTGTTCTTTCAATTATTTTTTAGAGAGTTTACAATTTAGCAGGGCCATTCTTGGTTTTTAACACTAAGGTTATATGTACAGCAATGAAAGCAAAATTATAACACTTCTATGTAGACTTGTAAAAACAAGGAAGGATCAATTTTGTCTACATAAATGAGTGGGTGGAATAGTTACCAACTGTCATGGATGGGACATACTGCCTAGCTCTGTGCTTTGTTACATTGAGTTGCACTGTTGTTTTTTGAATGATTGTAATTATGGGGGAGTTGATGAAATGGTGATGAAATGTTGTGACCGACTAGTTGTTTATTGTAAAAACTGGGTGACAGAATTGAGGCTGTGTTGCCTTTTGAATGAGGACACTGTGTGATTTGTGTGCGTTCATCTTAATAGTTTTGGGATGGGAGGGGGGCTTGAGGGGGGGGGGGTGGCGGGGGAGGGTGTCCGGTGTGGGGGGGGAGGGGTGTGGGGGGGGGGGTGGGGGGAGGGGGGGGGCGGGTGGGGGGGGGGGGGGGGGGGGGGGTGTGTGAGGGGGTGTGGGGGGGGGGGGGGGGGGGGGGGGGGGGGTGTGGGGGGGGGGGGGGGTTTGTATAGGGGGGGTTGGGGGGGGGGGGGTGTGGGGGGGGGGGCGTGGCGGGGGGGTGGTGGCTGGGGGGGGGTGGTGGGGGGGGGTGGCCTGCTTGCGACTGGGGGCGGGGTGGGTGTAGGTGGGGGGGGGGGGTGTGTAGTGGCTAGGATAGATTTTACGCTTGTGATCTGACGGCCCGGGATCAAGCCGCATGAAGCACCTGTTTTAGAGGATTTCCTTGGAGTTAACATCAGTTTGTTTAAGGGATTTCCTGGAGTTAACATCAGTTACTGTTTTACAGGATTTCCCCTGGAGTTAACATCAGTATGTTTTAGAGGATTTACCCTGGAGTTTAACATCAGTACTGTTTTGAGGATTTCCCCCTGGAGTTAACATCAGTACGTTTTTTTAGGGATTTCCTGGATTTACACATCAGTACTGTTTTAGAGATTTCCTCTGAGTTAAATCTAGTTATGTTTTAGAGGATTTCCCCTGGAGTAACTTTTCAGTACTGTTTTAGCGGATTTCTGGAGTTAACAATATGTTTTTAGAGGGATTTTCCTTTTGAGTTTAAATCTTAACTGTTTTAGAGGATTTTCCTGGAGTACATGGATTTTCCCCTGTGTACATGGATTTTCCCATGTAGTTTAACTCAGTACTGTTTTAGAGGATTTCCCTGGAGTAAATGTAGTTTTAGAGGATTTTTCCCTGTAGTTAACTCCGATACCTTTTTAGAAGGATTTTCCCTGGTTGTAATAGGATATTCCCTAGTAGTTAAATCAGTATGTTTTAGAGGTTTCCCTGGAGTTAAATCGTACTTGTTTTAGAGGATTTTCGTCGTTTAAATCGTACCGTTTTAGAGGATTGTTCCTGGAGTACATAGGATTTCCCTGTAGTTAACATCAGTTTTGTTTTAGAGGATTTCCCTGGGAGTTTACATATAGTACTGTTATAGATGATTTTCTTGTAGTTAAATGTACGTTTTAGTGGATTTTACCCTGGAGTAATCAAGGATTTTCCTTGTAGTTAACACGTACTGTTTTACGAGGATTTCCCCTGGAGTTAATCATAATGTTGTTTTAGTGGATTTCCCCTGGAGTTAATCAGTACTGTTTTGAGGATTTCCCTGGATGTTAACATCAGTACTGTTTATAGGATTCCCTGGCGTTAACTCCGTACATTATGTTTTAAGGATTTCTCCCTGGATTTAACATCAGTACTGTTTTGCAGGATTCCCCTGGAGTTAAATCAGTACTGTTTTAAGAGGATTTCCCTGGAGTTAACATCAGTACTCTTTTTAGAGGAATTTCCCTGGGGTAAACATCAGTATGTTTTAGAGGCTTTCCCCTGGAGTTAAATTACAGTTTGAGAGGACCCCCCCCACCCCGAATTAAAATATGTTTTTAGAGGATTTTCCCTGGAGTTACATCAGTACTTGTTTTAGAGGATTTTCCCCTGGAGTTAACATCAGTACTGTTTTTGGAGGATGTGGGGAATGTATGAGAAAATTTGTGGCTTATGTTGACAACCAGCTCACCTTTTGGAAGGAGGTATTGCATCATGCTTGTAGGAATGGTAATACATTAAAAAAAAGAACTTGTGCAACAGGTGTTCATTTTAGACACATCCGAAGTTGGAATGTGGGTAAAATGGTCCATGCAAAAATCTCTTCTTGGTGATCTTAGTTGTTAGCCAAGGAACGGAAAAAAAGATTGATGAATGTGTTTATATCAAATTGTGTGTATATCACACACATTATTAAGAAGCAATAATGCATGAAAATAGTATTCATTATGACATGGATGAAGGCCTACTATTTTAGAGATTAAGCAACTTACATTGTCAATAAATTTGCAGAGATTTCTTGGAAATTTAGTCTTATGTAGGTCTCTGAGTTGAAGAATCGTCTCTATTTCTTACTTAATCCTGTTTCTGTTTTAAAATGTTGACATGTGGCTCCCTTCACTTACTTCCATGGAAACTGACAAAAAGTGTTGTAAGGGGACGACCTTCAAAGACTGGGGCTGTTTCTGGGCGTGAGTGCAGTTGTTCTATGTGCGAATCATGCGGAAGTCAGTTGTATAGGGCATTTGTTTTGCCTGGCCTGTTAGTCAGTGGGTTAGATTTATATATATATATATATATATATATATATATATGAAATCAATTTCTAGTAGTCCTATCATTATTATTCGTATCTCAAGATAGAAGGGAGTGACGTTTTTGCTTGTTATGATTGAAAGTGATATTATGGTGTACCATGATGTGCAGGTGTTGTGTGAAAGTAACCATGTCCCTTGTTTTATCCATGCTTTAATTGTTATATTATGTGCAAACATTGCTTTGTTTTAAGTGATGGGAAGTGTGTCAGTATGAAAGATTGCAATGCATTTTGATTTTTGAACAAAGGCCAACAAAGCTACTGCTAAAAAAGCCACTTGGACCAAAAGCTATTATTTTGACTTTTGTGAAGTATATCAACGTGATGTATTCATTAATGCAGCAATGAAAGAAGTGGAAGTGATTGCTATTTTAAGCATTTTGAAAAGAAATGATCATTGAAAAATAAAGCCAATATTTTTTCTACAGCCAGCTTGTTTTTGGTCAATATGCTGTCAATATTGTCTTTTTTTGGTTATGAATGAGATATTTCTAGTTGCATGCCTAGTGTTTGTATTTTTAAGGAGGAGAACTTTTTAGTGGAACTGCACAGAAATCGCAGGACTTACGTAGTTAGTGGTCCCAGCTTTTGTGGGGACGTAGTTAGTGGTCCCAGCTTTTGTGGGGTTCCAGTAAGTGTAGTGTGTGATCTGCGAGGTAGTCAAGCACTGTATGTACCTTAGTTTTGTATCCAGCTGATCTTTCAGCACCATGACAGTGAAACACTTCATGTCAAATGAAATATAAAAATAGTATAATTATGGAGCAAAGTTTCTCTGTGAAAAAACCAACTGCAAAAACTCAAGTCTTTATCAGGTGGTAGAAAATCTTTCTGTAAACATTGTTATATTGATGCCATTGGTGAAGAAAATCAACTGCAAATATTCCAAATTTTACTGGAAAAAAGATGACTTTTTGTCAGTTAAACCCCCCCAAACAACTTGCATGGCATAGGCATGCTAGCATGCACTCAAGTGTATATTCAGTGGGTTTATATTTATTTATTTATTTTATTCTTTTATATCGAGGATAATGGAATAAGCACTTGTGTGCTTTTTTACATCCAGTCCCCGTGTGTATTCGGTTTTGTAAATTGTCATCTGTTCCCACTGGCACACAATGGCCTCTTACGAAAAGCGGAACAGATTTTAACATGTGCGCAAGATGTTCTTTGTGCGTTTGCACACGGGGCTTCGGTTTATAGTCTCAAACACTAGGTGCCCAACTACAGAATCACCTAACCTCACCAGGAAAATCACAGGGGAAGGAGAGAATTACACTGTCACTCTTCAGCTGAAAACTATTTCCATTGAGGCTTCATGGAATATCAACACACACCTTCCACCTCACAACACTTTCCAAAGAAGCCTCCAAGTCAAGTGGCCGGGGACAGGTGAAGGGCAGAGGAGAGAGAGGCAGGGGAGGAGAGGGCAGAGGAGAGGAGACGGGCAAAAGCGTACAAGGCAAATCAAGGCTGAGGCAAGTGACTTTTCTGCCACAGGGAATTTAAATCATCATAGTTGTTTTACTTTATGCCTACACCTCCAGTGGAACAGGGTTGTGTCCTGGCTTCCACCCTGTTTGGAGTCTTCTTTGCTGTGGTATCAAAACATGCATTTGGTCCAGCAGCTGAAGGTATCTACTTCCGAACCAGGTCAGACCAAAAGCTCTTCAACCTCTCCAGACTAGGAGTCCAGCTGAGGTGCCTGCATGACTCCCTCTTTGCAGAAGATGTAGCAGTAACCGCCAGCTCAGCTGAGGACCTACAGCAGCTCATGACTCGCTTCAGCGATGCCTGCCAAGACTTCAGGCTTACCATTATCTTGGAAGAAAACACAAGTCGTGAGACAGGATGTTGACTCTTCCCTAGCCATAAACATCAATGACCATGAACTGGATGTCGTCCCATGACTTAATGTACCTGGGCTCAACTATCTCACACACCCTCTCACTTAACACAGAGCTCAACAAGCGAATCGGCAAAGCAGCTACCACCATGACCAGACTGACAAAGAAAGCATGGAACAACTAGCAAGCTGACAGAGAACACCAGATCCAGATCTACATAACTTGCGTCATGAGCACCCTCCTGTATAGAAGCGAGCTCTGGACTTTGCGTGCCTGACAAGAGCTAAAGCTCAATGCTTTTCACATGCGTTGCCTCCAACACATCCTGAACATCACCTGGCAGGACAAGGTCTCAAACAACACTGTCCTGGAAAGAGCTGGATGCACCAGCATGTATACGCTGCTGAAATGGAAACTTCTGCACTGGCTCAGCCATGTTGTGCGCATGGACGACGGATGGATCCCTAAAGACCTCCTCTATGGAGAACTTTGCAGGGAAAACGTCCCACAGGCAGACCACAGCTGTGATTCAAAGACGTGTGCAAAAGGGACTTAAAAGCCCTGAACATCGACCAGAACAACTGGAAAGCAACAGCCCTCGAAGTGTCAGCTTGGACACAGACTGTGCAGAAATGCAAAATGCAGAAAAGCGCATAATTATGTCTCCGTTTCAGCAGTGTGTGTATGCTGGTGCATCCAGCTTTTTCCAGGACGGTGTTTGGGACATTGTCCTGCCAGGTGATGTTCAGGATGCGTTGGAGGCAATGCATGTGAAAAGCATTGGTCAGCAGCACAAGGCAAAGATAATGAGAAGAAAGGCTGCAGCCCAGGCAGACAGACCATCGTCAGACAGCTCCATAGTCTTCCGAGAATGAAGGCTGCCGACAATGTCCAATTCCCCATGCACCTTCAAACACCAACACCCCTGACTCCAAACACCAGGCTCTCGCCTCATTCATGTGTCTAGGAATATCAGCGTGTGCCATGTGATGTGACAATATTTACGAGTGTGACAGTTCTTTTAAGAAAGCTGAAGAAATGGGCTACAGTGTGGACGGGTGTCTTCAGAGACTTGTGTCGACGAGCTGACAGATTGCTACAGAGAAACTGGGAGACACAACAAAACAAAACGTGAGAGACACAACAAGAAATCACAGTTTTCACAGTGTGCTCGTTTCTGATGACATATCTGACACTGTTTATGAACGTAAAAAGATAGTTTTTCCAGTTTGACTGGGACGATAGTTCTGACAAGCAAGTAGATTTCTTTTGGCTTGCTTCAGAACAAGACATTACCGGTAACGGGACCACACCAGTCAATATGCACATCCAACCACACAGGCACAAAACATAGGGTCAGCATATTATTTTTGGTAATGAAACACACAATGAAAGAAATCAGGACTTATGTCAAACCCAGGATTATTCATTTAGGAAGAACTTCGTTTGAAACAAGGAATCTATTGATCTGGTCACAAGGGCATCATTGTTGACAATAATCATTCAATGTCTATGTTAGGTGGGAAACTGATGGAATATTTGTTGTTTCATGAATTTTCTGAAACTCTACTTACTGTTTTCCACATGATAAAATTATTTGTGCAGACCCTCATACGTGAATCTGCATGGAGCTTAAATATTTTCCATTATTTGACATGAACTTATGCGCATAGCCACTCCTGAATAAGTCATCCCTTACCTGCTCGTGGTGAGGCCTGCTTTTGCAGACAAGGGCAATGGCGAAGGGCAAGTGTTCAGCGCCCTTTAAAAATAACTGTTCACTCCACTGCCTTGTAGATTAGAGTTTTTACTCTAAAGGCTACGTCTCATTGCGGATACCAATGAGTTGGCGTCAGGAAGGGCATCCGGCCATGAAAATCCTCGCTCCCCCCCCCAAAAAAAGATGAGTCAAATTCAAAAAATGGCCCCCAGTACCCGGCAGCTCTTAAATGGGCAGGGGGTGCAAATAATCTCCCCGGCCTTTTACAAACCAAAGATATTTGTGACATGAACTAAAAATGGGTGAAACTCTGCTTTTACAAACCAAAGATATTTGACATGCACTTGGTGAAACTCTGCTTTTACAAACCAAAGATATTTGACATGCACTTGGTGAAACTGCTTTTACAAACCAAAGATATTTGACATGCACTTGGTGAAACTCTGCTTTTACAAACCAAAGATATTTGACATGCACTTGGTGAAACTCTGCTATTTGTTTTCAGTAACGTTAGACATAAATCGGATGAAACATTAGTCGGGTAGTCTACTTGATCTTTTTATTTAAATCCACCACCTCTGTCCATCCCCCAGTCTGTCCGTCTGTCTCTAGGTTCCAGGTCATGTCCATGTGATCGAGTGTTGACCTGAAGTCACAATAACACTTGGTCACGTCCACATCGCTATTTGGCAAAACCCATAATGTTGTGGTCATGTTGGCGTACGGTCACATCAGTATGAGTCAGAGCATGTCTACGTGACCAAGTGTCATTGTGACCACGTATCGTATTGCCTTAATGGTGATGCCAATGTGACCAAGCATTTTCCCGTGACTGAATGTGACTATGTATCAGCGTTGTGACCACATGCAGTTGTGACCATACGTTGTGTCTCGATGTGACCAAGTGTCACTGTGACCACATTGCCGTGACAAATATTATGAACACTTGTCTTTTCAACCATCATTATGGCCATATGTTGTGACTGAGTGTTATCATGACCACTTGTAAGTGTGACCATGTGTCATTGTGACTGTTATTCTGATCAAGTGTCATCATGACCACATGTCATTGTAACCAAGTATTAATGTGACTGTTGCTGTGATGTTATTGCACTGTGGCCATGTGTCATTCCAATCACTTACCATTGTCACTGTTGTCATGACCACTAGTTATGTGACTCAGTATCATCGTAACAAAGTATCATTGTGACCACACATTTTTGTGGCCAAGAATAGCTGTGACAGAGTTGTTGTGTGACCCAAGTGTTGTTACCAGTTACTGTGACCACATGTAGTTGTGACCAAGTTTTATTGTGACCAACAGTAGTGCCTCAGTGGGAGTGTGACCAAATGTGATTCAAAATGTATGTGACCAAATACGATTCAAAATGTATGTGAATCAAATTTTTCTGTAACCCCATATTGTGACCCCATACAATGATATTGCGCTCTGACCAATAGTTGACAAGTCATTTATGACAACATAGCATTGTAATCGTGTGTCATTGTGACATGCTGTTGTGACCATGTGCAGCTGTGACCAAGTGTAATCGTGACCACTTGTGATTACTGTGTCGTCACCACCTTCATAGTAGCATAGTTCGGTGGGGAACAGATGACAAAATTTACAAACTGCGTACACATGGGGACTGGGTGTAAAAAAGCACATGGGTACTTATTCCATTATCCTCGAAATTAAAAGAATAGAAAAAAAGAAAACAGTGTTATGACCATAATATCAATATGTACCTAGTTTGAAA
>CM054135.1:96494040-96517853 GCA_028751875.1 Rapana venosa | reverse complement strand
CTTTTGTGAAGTATATCAACGTGATGTATTCATTAATGCAGCAATGAAAGAAGTGGAAGTGATTGCTATTTTAAGCATTTTGAAAAGAAATGATCATTGAAAAATAAAGCCAATATTTTTTCTACAGCCAGCTTGTTTTTGGTCAATATGCTGTCAACAATATTGTCTTTTTTTGGTTATGAATGAGATATTTCTAGTTGCATGCCTAGTGTTTGTATTTTTAAGGAGGAGAACTTTTTAGTGGAACTGCACAGAAATCGCAGGACTTACGTAGTTAGTGGTCCCAGCTTTTGTGGGGTTCCAGTAAGTGTAGTGTGTGATCTGCGAGGTAGTCAAGCACTGTATGTACCTTAGTTTTGTATCCAGCTGATCTTTCAGCACCATGACAGTGAAACACTTCATGTCAAATGAAATATAAAAATAGTATGATTATGGAGCAAAGTTTCTCTGTGAAAAAACCAACTGCAAAAACTCAAGTCTTTATCAGGTGGTAGAAAATCTTTCTGTAAACATTGTTATATTGATGCCATTGGTGAAGAAAATCAACTGCAAATATTCCAAATTTTACTGGAAAAAAGATGACTTTTTGTCAGTTAAAACCCCCCAAACAACTTGCATGGCATAGGCATGCTAGCATGCACTCAAGTGTATATTCAGTGGGTTTATATTTATTTATTTATTTATTTTATTCTTTTATATCGAGGATAATGGAATAAGCACTTGTGTGCTTTTTTACATCCAGTCCCCGTATGTATTCGGTTTTGTAAATTGTCATCTGTTCCCACTGGCACACAATGGCCTCTTACGAAAAGCGGAACAGATTTTAACATGTGCGCAAGATGTTCTTCGTGCGTTTGCACACGGGGCTTCGGTTTATAGTCTCAAACACTAGGTGCCCAACTACAGAATCACCTAACCTCACCAGGAAAATCACAGGGGAAGGAGAGAATACCACTGTCACTCTTCAGCTGAAAACTATTTCCATTGAGGCTTCCATGGAATATCAACACACACCTTCCACCTCACAACACTTTCCAAAGAAGCCTCCAAGTCAAGTGGCCGGGGACAGGTGAAGGGCAGAGGAGAGGAGACGGGCAGAGGAGAGGAGACGGGCAGCTACAAGGCAAATCAAGGCTGAGGCAAGTGACTTTTCTGCCACAGGGAATTTAAATCATCATAGTTGTTTTACTTTATGCCTACACCTCCAGTGGAACAGGGTTGTGTCCTGGCTTCCACCCTGTTTGGAGTCTTCTTTGCTGTGGTATCAAAACATGCATTTGGTCCAGCAGCTGAAGGTATCTACTTCCGAACCAGGTCAGACCAAAAGCTCTTCAACCTCTCCAGACTAGGAGTCCAGCTGAGGTTCCTGCATGACTCCCTCTTTGCAGAAGATGTAGCAGTAACCGCCAGCTCAGCTGAGGACCTACAGCAGCTCATGACTCGCTTCAGCGATGCCTGCCAAGACTTCAGGCTTACCATTATCTTGGAAGAAAACACAAGTCGTGAGACAGGATGTTGACTCTTCCCTAGCCATAAACATCAATGACCATGAACTGGATGTCGTCCATGACTTAATGTACCTGGGCTCAACTATCTCACACACCCTCTCACTTAAAACAGAGCTCAACAAGCGAATCGGCAAAGCAGCTACCACCATGACCAGACTGACAAAGAAAGCATGGAACAACTAGCAAGCTGACAGAGAACACCAAGATCCAGATCTACATAACTTGCGTCATGAGCACCCTCCTGTATGGAAGCGAGCTCTGGACTTTGCGTGCCTGACAAGAGCTAAAGCTCAATGCTTTTCACATACGTTGCCTCCAACACATCCTGAACATCACCTGGCAGGACAAGGTCTCAAACAACACTGTCCTGGAAAGAGCTGGATGCACCAGCATGTATACGCTGCTGAAATGGAAACTTCTGCACTGGCTCAGCCATGTTGTGCGCATGGACGACGGATGGATCCCTAAAGACCTCCTCTATGGAGAACTTTGCAGGGAAAACGTCCCACAGGCAGACCACAGCTGTGATTCAAAGACGTGTGCAAAAGGGACTTAAAAGCCCTGAACATCGACCAGAACAACTGGAAAGCAACAGCCCTCGAAGCGTCAGCTTGGACACAGACTGTGCAGAAAAGCAAAATGCAGAAAAGCGCATAATTATGTCTCCGTTTCAGCAGTGTGTGTATGCTGGTGCATCCAGCTTTTTCCAGGACGGTGTTTGGGACATTGTCCTGCCAGGTGATGTTCAGGATGCGTTGGAGGCAATGCATGTGAAAAGCATTGAGCTTTCGCTTGGTCAGCAGCACAAGGCAAAGATAATGAGAAGAAAGGCTGCAGCCCAGGCAGACAGACCATCGTCAGACAGCTCCATAGTCTTCCGAGAATGAAGGCTGCCGACAATGTCCAATTCCCCATGCACCTTCAAACACCAACACCCCTGACTCCAAACACCAGGCTCTCGCCTCATTCATGTGTCTAGGAATATCAGCGTGTGCCATGTGATGTGACAATATTTACGAGTGTGACAGTTCTTTTAAGAAAGCTGAAGAAATGGGCTACAGTGTGGACGGGTGTCTTCAGAGACTTGTGTCGACGAGCTGACAGATTGCTACAGAGAAACTGGGAGACACAACAAAACAAAACGTGAGAGACACAACAAGAAATCACAGTTTTCACAGTGTGCTCGTTTCTGATGACATATCTGACACTGTTTATGAACGTAAAAAGATAGTTTTTCCAGTTTGACTGGGACGATAGTTCTGACAAAACAAGTGGATTTCTTTTGGCTTGCTTCAGAACAAGACATTAACGGGACCACACCCAGTCAATATGCACATCCAACCACACAGGCACAAAACATAGGGTCAGCATATTATTTTTGGTAATGAAACACACAATGAAAGAAATCAGGACTTATGTCAAACCCAGGATTATTCATTTAGGAAGAACTTCGTTTGAAACAAGGAATCTGTTGATCTGGTCACAAGGGCATCATTGTTGACAATAATCATTCAATGTCTATGTTAGGTGGGAAACTGATGGAATATTTGTTGTTTCATGAATTTTCTGAAACTCTACTTACTGTTTTCCACATGATAAAATTATTTGTGCAGACCCTCATACGTGAATCTGATGGAGCTTAAATATTTTCCATTATTTGACATGAACTTATGCGCATAGCCACTCCTGAATAAGTCATCCCTTACCTGCTCGTGGTGAGGCCTGCTTTTGCAGACAAGGGCAATGGCGAAGGGCAAGTGTTCAGCGCCCTTTAAAAATAACTGTTCACTCCACTGCCTTGTAGATTAGAGTTTTTACTCTAAAGGCTACGTCTCATTGCGGATACCAATGTGTTGGCGTCAGGAAGGGCATCCGGCCATGAAAATCCTCGCTCCCCAAAAAAAAAAAGATGAGTCAAATTCAAAAAATGGCCCCCAGTACCCGGCAGCTCTTAAATGGGCAGGGGGTGCAAATAATCTCCGGCTTTTACAAACCAAAGATATTTGACATGAACTTGGTGAAACTGCTTTTACAAACCAAAGATATTTGACATGCACTTGATGAAACTCTGCTTTTACAAACCAAAGATATTTGACATGCACTTGGTGAAACTGCTTTTACAAACCAAAGATATTTGACATGCACTTGGTGAAACTCTGCTTTTACAAACCAAAGATATTTGACATGCACTTGGTTAAACTCTGCTATTTGTTTTCAGTAACGTTAGACATAAATCGGATGAAACATTAGTCGGGTAGTCTACTTGATCTTTTTATTTAAATCCACCTCCTCTGTCCATCCCCCAGTCTGTCCGTCTGTCTCTATGTTCCAGGTCATGTCCATGTGATCGAGTGTTGACCTGAAGTCACAATAACACTTGGTCACGTCCACATCGCTATTTGGCAAAACCCATAATGTTGTGGTCATGTTGGCGTACGGTCACATCAGTATGAGTCAGAGCCATGTCTACGTGACCAAGTGTCATTGTGACCACGTATCGTATTGCCTTAATGGTGATGCCAATGTGACCAAGCATTTTCCCGTGACTGAATGTGACTATGTATCAGCGTTGTGACCACATGCAGTTGTGACCATACGTTGTGTCTCGATGTGACCAAGTGTCACTGTGACCACATTGCCGTGACAAAATATTATGAACACTTGTCTTTTCAACCATCATTATGGCCATATGTTGTGACTGAGTGTTATCATGACCACTTGTAAGTGTGACCATGTGTCATTGTGACTGTTATTCTGATCAAGTGTCATCATGACCACATGTCATTGTAACCAAGTATTAATGTGACTGTTGCTGTGATGTTATGCACTGTGGCCATGTGTCATTCCAATCACTTACCATTGTCACTGTTGTCATGACCACTAGTTATGTGACTCAGTATCATCGTAACAAAGTATCATTGTGACCACACATTTTTGTGGCCAAGAATAGCTGTGACAGAGTTGTTGTGTGACCCAAGTGTTGTTACCAGTTACTGTGACCACATGTAGTTGTGACCAAGTTTTATTGTGACCAACAGTAGTGCCTCAGTGGGAGTGTGACCAAATGTGATTCAAAATGTATGTGACCAAATACGATTCAAAATGTATGTGAATCAAATTTTTCTGTAACCCCATATTGTGACCCCATACAATGATATTGCGCTCTGACCAATAGTTGACAAGTCATTATGACAACATAGCATTGTAATCGTGTGTCATTGTGACATGCTGTTGTGACCATGTGCAGCTGTGACCAAGTGTAATCGTGACCACTTGTGATTACTGTGTCGTCACCACCTGTCATAGTAGCATAGTTCGGTGGGGAACAGATGACAAAATTTACAAAACTGCGTACACATGGGGACTGGGTGTAAAAAAGCACATGGGTACTTATTCCATTATCCTCGAAATAAAAGAATAGAAAAAAGAAAACAGTGTTATGACCATAATATCAATATGTAGCCTAGTTGTGACTACATATCATTGTGACCCAATGATGTTGTGACCTAGTGTCATTAGGATTGAGTGTCTTTGTGACCTAGTGTCTTTGTGACCACATGTTTTGGTGATGCAGTGGTAATGTCACTGTGTGGCATGGAGACCATGTGTTGTGACCACATGTTTTGGTGATGCAGTGGTAGTGTCACTGTGTGGCATGGAGACCATGTGTTGTGACCACATGTCACCGTGACCAGTCACAGTGACATGTGGTCACAGTGACATGGTCATAACGATTTGATCACAGTGACAATTGGTCACAAACACTGTCATAACACGCAATTATGACAATGGTCATGATATCACTTGGACATAACGACACGTGACCACAACATGTGGTCATAGAGACGCTTGACCAATGACACTTGGAGAGACAGGGAGAAGAGGGTAGTAATGCTTCAGGATTCATTTGATTACAATGATTCCATCAGATTGATTGATGTATTATGTAGGCCTACCGAAAACAGAGCGGCGTCAGGTTCATGCATAATGATGGAAAATGCAGAGGATTTATCAGATTCATATGAGGGTCTACAGGAATAGACTTTGTGGAAAACTATGCTTCAGAAGATTTATGTAACACCACACTTCATCAGTATCTCACCTTACATAACCTTCCAATGTGCAGAACAGAACATCTGCTGTTGACTTTAGATAATCTTTCTTTCCATCATAGGGATGCTGCAGGCCTGTCAGTATAAATAGCATCCTCACCTCATGAAAATTATGTGCTAGGAATTTCCTCTTTTCTATCCATGTCCTGTTCCTTTTTTCCCTGTAACCCATTTCTTTCCTATTTTCCGAGTTCTTTCTCTAGCCTTTTTTTTTTTTTTTTGCCAGAAAGACTTTGTCACAGAGGGGTTTATGTAGGCACACAGAACGTCACAAACAAATATACTCTGGCTGTCATACTTTCTCTCATATGAAAAACTCATTTCCAAACGCAATGTCAACAAAGTACACTATCCAATAATGAAAAACATATTATATCTACACAATTCAAGCACGTACAAACACGGACTGAACAGTTTACCGCGACAAAGATGATAACGACGATGAAGATGGAAGACAACAGTAGTGAAATCCAGAATGACACTATACTGAGGCACGGTAATTGCAGTCACAGCAGAAAACTCAGTCTTGAAGAGCGACGGAGAGGGATGGGGATTGAAGCGCAACACAGACGGCCTCCTATGCCAACTCGAAGGAAGGTCCTGCACCCTCTAGTGCAGCCACGTCCAGGCTACACGGCAGTGGTCCCCACTACAGCAGCAGCCACACCATAGCCACCACTGCTGATGACAGGTGACAACAACGACCAGTCGCGAAGAAAGACGTCCGTCCACAGCAATGGAGACCGACCTTCATAGGTGTAAGGCTGGCTGGGCTGGCGGGTTCAGCCTCTGGATGCTGCAGACGTTCAGGGTGACACTCGAACCACCAGTTCCCCACACTGGAACTGTACACGACACTGTCTAAATCTGTGTGTAGCCTACATAACTTTATCATTGTTTATCACACACACAGTATTCCAACCTACCGGTGCCTCTGCAAGGTTAGGTAACAGTGCACGCACGTAAACACACGCACGTACACACACACACACACACACACACACACACACACACACACACACACACACACACAGAGTCTCGAGCATAAAGCACACAATATATTTTCATTTCACGTTTTTGACTCCACCGACCACGAATACCATATCAGAGCTGTCACTATAATTATATTACTTTCAGCAACTCCAATAACGTTTACCTTGAAGTTTAAATTCAACACCATTCAATTCATCAAATTGATATCAAACATCATCACATAACATTCAAAATAAATAATGGCTGAATATTGAAATATGGAAAATATCCTCTGAATGACATCTCTCATAGCAAAATTCTGTAGAAAAAAGCCACTGATAGGAAACCAACAACATAGTCCATGCAGACAGGAAAACCTATTGCTTACAATCCTCTGTGTTGCACTAATATCCAATTCAATTACAAATCCCTTCAGTTATGTCTCAGCGACAGTTATACCATTTTAAATCACTTACCACCACACAACATACTAGGCCAAAGAAACATCCTTTTAAACTAGAGGGGAATGGAGCCCTCTGCTCAAACAGCCACGTCTTGCTGTGGTGAACATTGTAGGGGAACTGAAGAATATTATTCAACAATCTTCCAAAACCTCACTCTCATCATTTGCATCCCACGTGAAAAATCATTTAAGAACTAACTCACAATTCACAACTACCTGGTGCGTTCAAATTACGCCAAACGTTTACATACTTTAAGAACGTGACAAACTTATGTTTGTGACTGACTTAAAAGAGAATTCTAACCCATGCCGAAGTGGATTACTGGGCCTGACTTGTCAGGCGCTTAATCGCAGGCAATGCATCCCCCCCCCCCCCCCCCCCCCCCTCATCTGGCTGACAACAATAGTTCTGTCTGAGCGTTCGACGACGAAGAAGATAATTTCATAGGCCTATAGCTAGAGTTCATTAAAAAGAAAGAAAAAAAAGTCTGCAGACAGCCCAGGTAAGTGGAGGGCACGTCATCACTCATTGGACTGTCCCAGGCTGACAATGGGGATGTCGAAAAAAGGCCAAGTTCATCAGTGTTACGCCAGGCCAGGCCGTACTTACATTTAAACTTTACCAAAATTTGTCACACTGTCTGCAACATTTAAACCAGCACACAGCACAGTTTATGAACAATAATCCAGCAACGTAAAGCAGCTGCAGTTTGAGTCCTTAGCTTTCGACTTGCCAGTCTGCTGGGCTTTCTGTTTCTTTCCAGTAAACACTGTAGGCCTACCATTGCATAGTGTAGGCTACTTTTTATTCATTCTTCTTCTTCGTCGTCGAACACTCAGATGGCAACTACTGACGCCCTTACAAATGCTGCCGTGTGCTGAAGGCCCTCCAGGGGTCCGAAAAGTTTGTCCCTCATGGGCAGGTCAGTATGCCAGATATCGGCCCTCAGGTTTTGGTGTGTTGGACAGGTCTGCCTTCATTGTATTTTAATGATAATAATGATAAATGGAACTTATATAGCTCTGCATCTTGCAAAGACCCTAATGCTACAGTCATGCAACCAATGACAGACAATCTATAGTTTAAACAAACAGACATTACAAACATAGTATGCTGCAGACCAAAATCTATGAAATAAATTTTCAATAGTCAAATGTTTTTCAAAAGCGCACACACACACACACACACACAGGTCATACACCCTAGCAGGGTGATAGGACATGTGTGCTGGTCCAGTGAAGGTGGGACAGTTCTGATGTGAAACGGGAAAAATCCCAGGTTTGAAACAAATAATGATGTCCCGAGGCTGGACCCAAAAGCGTCACAACTAGGCCTCCGGCGAAGAGAGAGAGAGAGAGAGAGAGAGAGAGCCCATCCCAGATCTATTTTGACAGTAATGGGATAAGCTCTCCTGTGCTGAAAAATATTTTTTTTGAACGTCTAGTCCCTGTAGGCCTATGCATGCGGTTTTGTGAATGTTGTCATCCGTTCCCACCAGCACAAAATGACCTGGGGCCTACTCCTCCTGAAGGTGGGTGAGACTATGAGGTCCTGTGTGTGAGAATATGAAGTCCTGTGTGTGAGACTATGAGGTCCTGTGTGTGAGACTATGAGGTCCTGTGTGTGAGACTATGAGGTCCTGTGTGTGAATGCATGCAGAACATCTTGCACACACATTAACTTCCTTTCCGCGTTTGAAAGAGAGAAAGTCATTGTGTGTTGGTGCAAACGGATAAATATAGACCTACAAAGCCACATGTAGGCCTACAGGGCGACTGAAAATTTTTTTTTTTAAGCACGTGAGTGATTATTCCACTATCCGTGAAAGAACAGATTTTAAAGAGATACATAGGAAATCAAGATAAAAAGGCGGAACAGGTTTAATGTGTGTGCAAGATATTCTGCATGCGTTTACACAAGGGAAATCGGTTTATAGTCTTCACAGCTGTGGTCAGTTTCCCCCACTTTCAGCTACTCTCAGCTGCTATCCATTCCATCCCAGCTGGTGTTAATTGTAGCAGAAACTGACAGCACTTGGACTTGGTAAATGGAAGGGGCTAATTTCAGCACTGGGCTCTGGACCCTTGACTGAGCTATGCTGGATTTGCGCTCTGTGTCTTATCTGAATGTCCAAGTCTCCGTCCAAGTCTTGGAACAGCCACGTAACTCACTGGCTTGATATATTTGCATCCATCATCCCCGAACTGAAGTCGCAGCAATCCTCGGTTACTGTCATTTCCATCTGCCTAAGAAGAGCTAGCATTCAACTTCACACATCCCATACATTTTCCCCCGGGCTGTAAAATGTTTTAACCTTCGACTTTTTGGGTACCCCGGTGCCCAGAAGTACATTCAAAGCATTAGGCTATATTATCTCGAAAACCATCAATATAGGCCTATGTAGTATTGTAACGAAATGTTATGTTTCTTCTTGCACTTATTTTACTCTGTGTCAGCAGATTTTTGTATATAGCCTATGCATGTAGGCTACATGAAACATAAAAGAATGAATAGCTTCGTAATTTTTGTTCCTATACCCGGACAACGTGGTGGGTAGCCAACTACATGACACATACTTGATAAAGAATGGACATGGTAAGTAGGCTATACTTCTACAGAATGGTGTCTGCCCATCTGCCTACTGCACAGTAGGTACTATGAAGGCACATCTCGTTCAAGAGGATTTTTCCTCTGGAGGTAACATCAGTGCCGACTCCACTCCCCTCAAAGTCCTTCGGATGAAACTTAAACCGAGGTCCCGTCTGCTAACGCACGCAGAATATCTTGCGCACACGTTAAAAGCCGTTCCGCTTTTCGGAAGAGTAGGCCATTGTGTGCCGGGTGGGTACTGACGACAAAATCTACAAACTGCATACACAAGAGAACTGGATGTAAAAAAAAAAGCAATGAGCGCTTATTCGAATAACAGTAGGTCTATCCCCGAAATAAAAGGATAGAATAGAAAAAGGTGACAGGCAAGTCTTGCCTAAGGATAGAAACAGATCCCAAACCAATCGTCTATCACTGCAAACATAGGCTATGTCTCAAGCGGCTTGGTTTTGTTGTTGTTGTTGTTATTATTGTTGTTATGCTATTTCTAGGGCAATGGAATAAGCATTCGTATGCTTTCCCCCCCCCATCAAGTCCCGTGTGCATGCGGTTTTGTCAATTAAGTCATCCGTTCCCATCTCTTCGGAAAGGCCGAATGGGTTCTAACATGTACTCAACATGTTCTGCATGCGTTTGCACACAGGACTTCGGTTTATAGTCCCATCCGTAGGACTTTTGGGAGATTGGAGTCAGCACTCATGTTAACTCCAAAGGAAAAATCCCCATTATCATTGTCTAGAAGATGCCCTTTGGTCTGTATGTGGAGTGTGGTCTTAACCAAAAGAAGCCGTATGTGGTGTGTTAATTCAAAGGTTTTCTTATGGATAACTGGATTAAGGCCTTGAACTGCGCAAACCTGGTCCAAACCTAACTGGGAATCATTTTTAAACTGCTCAGCACATCATTTTGTGGCAATACAGGTGAAAACAAGACCCAAAATAATGGCAATAAAAATATATTACATATTTAAAAATCCAGTTCACTCCTTAAATTTCCTGGAAAAAATATGTTGTTTTACCCGATTCACACGCTCATTAAAGTCAAACAGAATTGTCAGATTTGAAATAATTGTCTAGTAATTTGCAGTCTGTGCATTGGCAGCCCACCTGGTGAAAAAAAGGAGAAGAGAAATGTCCACAGGAAGCTTTAGACCCAGGGAGGAGTTTTTATCTCCCTTGAAAATGTCCACGTTATGACAACAACCACATAAGGACACAACAGCGTCACTGTCGCCTGTGTGACAGGAGGATTGACCTGAGTTGACGTCAGTGACGGAAGATGACGAGAATTTAAAAAAAAAAGAGGTGGTTTTCTGGATGACGTTTCTTAGCTGTACTTTTTGAACTTTCTAAAGGCAAGTCTCGTGTTTTGCTTATCTATTGTCATGATAACAACGATGCTGATTATTATCATTATCATCGTGATTAGTGCTGTTGTGGTTACTCCCGCACCAGGCTGCAAGGCATCCATAGAGACCATAGAGAGCTTAATAATGTTAGGCTGCCTTAGGGCCAGCAGTCAGATGACCCTGCACTGCTGTTGGGTCACTTAAGTGGTGTTCAGTGGTGCCTGTTCTGAGCCAAAGTAGCCTACGCAGGACACTACCTACTAGGCCCACATGCAGACCACAATGATAGCTCAGTGGTGCAGCCAGACTGAGTGAGACGCTAGCACTCACCCGGGGTGGGGACCACCACAACATCCCCCCAATAACCTCGCCCATGAACTTCTGTGACACACAATCGCCACAGGCCCAGAAGTGAATGAGAAACTGAACAAAAAGAGGAGACCAAAAGGCCACTGAATCAGAGACAATTTTCTTTTATTGCATGGTGGTCAATGACGATGTATTGATGATGCTATTGAAGTGCATCAGCTTTAAGACTACATGACAAGGTTGTATTTACGCTTCCTGTCATAATATGTCCTGGTGTCAACGGGGCGAGTGATGTAGAAAGCTGCAGTGTTGGTCAAGTGATGTGAGAAACAGTGTCACAATCTCATCCCTAAAGTGCATGAAGCTCGGCTGTATGGTTCCAGTCCTCCCAATGAGCCCACAGCAACCTCACTCAGGGTAGGTGGTAGCTGTTATCATAGTTTTACGGTCAAAACGAAAGAAACACCCTACACCCCAACCCCCCACCCCCTTCAACAAAACAAACATCCCCGAAACAACAAACAAAAAACAAGCAAAAAACAACAAAAATCCCACTATAACAAACCCACAATTCCTTTGGGATTTGAACCAGCAACCTCCCAGCCAGGAATGCACCACACGCGTACACACCACTGCACCATGGCAGTTGGTGAGTTATCCATGGCTTGTGCTTTTTCCCCCAAGTTTTATTTTGTTTTTGTTGCCATGGGTCGGAAAAGCTAAAAGAAGATAGCTTGACAACTATCACTGTAATGAGCTATTCTGGAGAAAAGCAAAAAGAAGTCAGTTAAGCAATTAAGCTATTCTGGAGAAAGGCAAAAAGAACAGTCAGTTAAGCCATTAAGCTATTCTGGAGAAAAGCAAAAAGAACAGTCAGTTAAACCATTCAGCTGTTCTGGAGAAAAGCAAAAAGAACAGTCAGTTAAGCCAAATCTGGCAAATCGGGTAACAACACAGACTTCGCTGCAGTCTAACGACATTCACCCCAGTTTCATAAATGTTACAACAAAGAGGGGCTTTTATTTTTTAATTTTTTTACAGCCTCTTTCATTCAAGGAAGCCACCAAATTCTATGGATTTCCCCGCTGACTCAGTTTACAGCAAACTATGTATGGAAACAATCCACCCTTAAAAATGTTCAACTTTCGTCTTAAAGCACTAAATCCGCGAAACAAAAAGCCACTTGTCTCATGCAAACCTCTTTGCTCTTTCGTTTCAAGTGAAGCTAAACATTTCCTGGCCAAAGGTGTGTAGGGGCTACATAGCTTACGTCAGTCTAATGCAGTGTCTGTTACAAACAGGAAAGTGAGAAGAGGTGGGGAGAGGAGGGGAGGGAGAGAGGGGGAGGACATAAGGAGTGAGCATGATGGATAGGGGAGATTTTTCTTGTCTTCCTCTCTAAGCTCAGATTACAGTATCCAAGCCGATCTCCTGGCCAAAAGCTGCTGAAATTGATTCTGAATGTGCATGGTGGCTTCCTGAGGCTGTTAGACTAAGTGAGGGGTCAGTTCAGTGCGGTGTATATGCTGTGCATGCTGCCTGACATTACCGGCTTGGTGTTAACAATTAGTGTCTTCTCACACAGGGGCACCGGTCAAGACAAGCTGGAGTTTTTCTGAGGTAAGGAGCCTTTGCTTGGTTGATCGTGTTTTACACTGCTGTGCTGAGAAGGAAGGTGGCAGGACGGTGTAGGCGTTCACCTGCCTAACAAGTCAACCCTCAGGGTCTGGGTTCGATTCCCAGCCTTGCCCTTTCTTCCAAGTTTGACGGGAAAATTGGTCGCATTCCCCAAAATCTCACCAGCTGCGAACCTGGGCACTGAAGGTGAGGAAGGAAGGAAGGAAGGACAAGAAAAACCAGCAGTACTGACAACAGCAATCCTTGTCACTGGCACAATATCGTTACAATCCTTAAAATAATCATGCTTTATAGGAATTGTTTGCTCTTCAATATTTGATAAAATAAAATGCTTAACCTAACCAACAAAGAAAAAAAAAGAAAAAAAAGAGTTACTTGGTTTGACAAAATTATCCCCCCCCCATCCCCAGTGAGACAGTGTTAGGTTATGTTCTGGTAGCTTGGCCAGCACTGACTGCTAAGTTACCACGTTCACAAATTGGATGCACTTGAAAATGATGGCGGCTCTGTATCAAAATGGACTGAAACTGAATCTCACTGTCTTTTCGATGGCATTACAGAAAACAGAATTACCTGTGCTTTGTCAGAAGTGGGGGGCTGGCAGAAGCGTGTGCACGTGTGTGTCAGCTTAGTTATGAAAACGCTGTGTGTGTGTGTGTGTGTGTGTGAAGTCAAGTCAAAATGATCTTTATTGAGGGTAAAAGATTAAGTTTACAGTGTGTGTGTGTGTGTGTGTGTGTGTGTGTGTGTGTGTGTGTGTGTGTGTGCGCGCTCGATTTTACATCTGTTTACTTAATGTGATATTAGACTAGGTGTGTGTGTGTGTGTGTGTGTGTGTGTGTGTTCGCACACGTGTGTTTGTGGGCATACATGTATACATGTACACATTTGCACACTGAGAGAACATCAATACATGGAAAACAAGCTATGGAGGCCTATAATATTGTAGAGAGAGCTTCAAGCAGAGTAGTGTTGGCTCTGATGACCAACACACGGCATTTGGCATGCATAATAGCACGTCACCCAGCGGCAACCTTTGTAATTATCAGGCAGGTATGACAGACTGGGTGAGTGAGTGTGTGAGAGGGAAAGACCAAAGATGTGTAGGCTGTGTGTAGGCTGTAGCTGGGATTAGTTCACTTCAGTTTCCTCTGTCAAGTTCTTATAATATGCAAAGTATTTTTCCTGCAGTAGGTTCCTCTGTGCAAAATCCAAAGGTAGTTTATCCAGTGAGAAGAGTGCCACCAGTTATAACAGCTGAGTTCCATGTATTTAGATTTTATATGAAGGAATGCAGTTTGACTAAGCCTGTGTGAGGGCAGCACGCACACACACACGTCTTGACGCATACTCTTCACATGTCTTATTATCTATTCACACGTCTTTAGTGGCCCACATAGAAATACTTGAATATTGGATTACTCTCAACGTGCATGCACCACACACACACACACACCACACACACACACACACACACACACACACACACACAGACACACACACACACACACACACACACACACCCTCCTCCGTCTGTATGGATCTCTAGGGGTAGGAGTGGACTCAGAGAGAGAAAGAATGAATCTTTATTTTTCTAGGGTAACAGAATTAGCATGCGCATACTTTTTTTCCCCATCCGGTCCTCTCAAAGAGAGAGAGAGAGAGAGAGAGAGAGAGAGAGAGAGAGAAGAGAGAGAGAGAGAGAGAGAGAGAGAGAGAGAGAGAGAGAGAGAACTCGAACTCGAACTCGAATGATTTATTCACAAAAAGGCCATTGACCCATACATGAAGGGGGTTGCCGAACTGCTTAGTATTTTGGTGGGGGTAAAAGCAATAGTAAAAAAACCGACATGTTATAGTATAAAAAAAAGTCAGCTACAAAAATATGACTTAGGATAACAATATCTCTCTTATTCTGAAAGCTTTACACAAATATAAAGTGAGGCTGCGCACAACCTCAGGATGACTTGATGCCAGGAGTAAACAGAGTCTAAATAAATTAGGCAGTCTACTATATTTAACAGGGATGTAGTTCAGCCTGACATCCTCTAATACTGGACAGCACAACACAAAATGTACTTCATCCTCCGTGCTTGCTTACATAATGGGCATATCAGCCTGAAGTCATCAATATCATGAGAGAGAGAGAGAGAGAGAGAGAGAGAGAGAGAGAGAGAGAGAGAGAGAGAGAGACAATGACAATGACAATGACAATGACAAATTCTTTTATTTCGAGGATAATGAATAAGCACACATGTGCTTTTTTACATCCAGTCCCCGCCCGTTAGGGATACATCTTAATAATAATAACCCAATACTTATACAGTCTCACAATAAAAACAAGGGAAATAACCCTTTTCAAAACAGCTCCCCCCCAACAACCCTCCCCCCCCAAAAAAAGCAAGCAATTAAAAGAAAATCCTAAAAATACCCCACCCCTACCCCCACCCCCAAAAAAACCCTAACCAAAACAAACAAACAAACAAAAGAGAAGAAAAAACCAAACCAACAAAAGATGATAAAAAAGAGAAAAACAGACAAACAACAACAACAACAACAAGAACAACAACAAAGCCAAGAAAAATAACACAAGCAAACTTAATAAGTCATAAAGATAAACATCTACACATTGTCAAATGGTACACATACTTGTTACACATAATTATAAGATATTGAAATAGGGCACTCATTAAAACTTAGGTACAGAGGCAAGTCCAATAAAGTATTGAAAATATAAAAATATGAATCCTTCATCAGGATATACTATGACTATAAGCAGGACGATAAAGGTAAGAGAGAGAGACAGAGACAGAGAGACAGAGAGTGTGTGTGTGTGTATTTCAGAGATAATATCCAATATATAATTCCCAAAACAGTATGCGATCCCATCAACACTCATTTTAGATTATACTCGTTTCAAATTATATGTCATGATAATGAAATAAATTTAATACCCATACATCCACACAATAAAAACAAGAAACAAACCAAGAAGAAATTTAAAGCTATACAGTCGTTGAGGGAGAGAATATGAGTGGGTGAGTGAGTGAGTGAGTGTGTGTGTGTGTGTGTGTGTGTGTGTGTGTGTTTTGACAAAGCCACATGTAGGCCTACAGGCGACTGAAAAATTTTTTTTTTTTAAGCACGAGAGTGATTATCCACTACCGTGAAAAACAGATTTTAAAGAGATACATGGAAATCAGATAAAAAGGCGGAACCAGGTTTAATGTGTGTGCAAGATATTCTGCATGTCGTTTACTCAAGGGAAATATCGGTTATAGTCTTCCAGCTGATGGATTTTCAGTTTACCGCCCACTTTCAGCTACTCTCCGCTGCTATATCTCATTCATCCCAGCTGGTGTTAATTGTAGCAGAAACTGACAGCACTTGGACTTGGTAACACTGGCTGCGGTGGCTTAATTTCAGCACTGGGCTCTGGACCCTTGACTGCGTATGCTGGATTGCGCTCTGTGTCTTAATCTGAATGTCCATCTGTCCTCCGTCCAAGTCTTGGAACAGCCACGTAACTCACTGGCTTGATATATTTGCATCCATCATCCCGAACTGGAAGTCGCAGCAATCCTCGGTTACTGTCATTTCCATCTGCCTAAGAGAGCTATCATTCAACTTCACACATCCCATTAATTTTCCCCCCGGCGTAAAATGTTTTAACCTACGACTTTTGGGTACCTCCGTGCCCAGAAGTACATTCAAGCATTGGCTATATTTATCTCGAAAACCATCATATGGCTTGTAGTATTGTAACGAAATGTTTATGTTTCTTCTTGCACTTATTTACTCTGTCATCCGATTTTGTATATACCTATGCATGTAGGCTACATGAAACATAAATTAATGAATAGCTTCGTAATTTTTTGTTCCTATACGCCCGATCCAACGTGTGGGTAGCCAACTACATGACACATACTGATAAAGAATGGACCTGGTCAGTAGTCAATACTTCTAGCAGAATCGGTGTCTGCCCAATCTGCCTCCTGCACAGTAGGTACTATAAGGCACATCTCGTTCAAGAGGATTTTCCCTCTGGAGGTAACATCAGTGCCGACTCCACTCCCCTCAAGTCCTTCGGATGAAACTAAACCGAGGTCCCGTCGTGCTAACGCACGCAGAATCACTGCGCACAGAACGTAAATAAGCCGTTCCGCTTTCGAAGAGTATAGGCCAATTGTGTGCCGTGGGTAATAGACGAAAAACAAATCTACAAACTGCATACACGAAGAGAACGATGTAAAAAAAAAAGCAATGACGCTTTATTCTAATAACAGTAGGTCTATCCCCGATATATAAGGATAGAATAGAAAAAGGTGACAGCCAGTCTTGCTAAGGATAGAAACAGATCCCCAATCCAATCGATCTATCACTGCAAACATAGGCTATTCTCCAAGCGAGCTTGTTTTGTTGTTGTTGGTGTTATATTGTTGTTATGCTATTTCATAGGGCAATTGGGAATAAGCAATCGTGATGCTTTCCCCCACCACATCGAATCCGTGGTGCATGCGGTTTTGTTCAATTAAGTCATCCGTGTCCCATCTCTTCGGAAGGCCGCATGGGTTTCTAAAACATGTACTCAACATGTTCGGCATCGTTTTGCACACAGGACTTCGGTTTAAGTCCCATCC
This sequence comes from Rapana venosa, assembly GCA_028751875.1. Classification (NCBI taxonomy): domain Eukaryota; kingdom Metazoa; phylum Mollusca; class Gastropoda; order Neogastropoda; family Muricidae; genus Rapana; species Rapana venosa. The sequence continues at coordinate 96,500,252 of CM054135.1, read as the reverse complement.
AAGGACTTTTGGAGATTGGAGTCGAGCACTCATGTTAAACTCCAAAGGAAAATCCCATTATCATTGTCTAGAAGATGCCCTTTGGTCTGTATGGTGGAAGTGTGTCTTAACAAAAGAAGCAGTCTGTGGTGGTTAATTCAAAGGTTTTTCTTATGGATAACTGGGATTAAGCCTTTGACTAGGCGCAAAGCCTGGTTCCAAAAAGCTAACTGGGAATCATTTTTAAACGGCTCAGCACACATCATTTTGTGGCAATACATGTGAAAACAAGACCCAAAATAATGGCAATAAAATTATATTACATATTTAAAAAATCCTTCACTCCTTAAATTCCTGAAAAATATGTTGTTTTAACCCGATTCACACGCTCAAAATAAAGTCCAACAAAAATTTGTCAGATTTGGACAATAATCTGTCTAGTAATTGCAGTCTGTGCTTGGCTGAGCCCACCTGGTGAAAAAAGAGAAGAAAATGTCCACAGGATGCTTTAGAACCCAGGGAGGAGTTTTTATCATCCTTGAAAATGTCCCACGTTATGACAACAACCACATAAGGACACAACAGCGTCACTGTCGCCTGTGTGACAGAGGATTGAACCTGAGTTGACGTCAATGACGGAAGATGACGAGAATTTAAAAAAAAAAGAGGTGGTTTTCTGGATGACGTTCTTAGCTGTACTTTTTGAACTTTCTAAGGCTAGTCTCGTGTTTTTGCTTATCTATTGTCATGATAACAACGATGCTGATTATTATCATTATCATCGTGATTAGTGCTGTAGTGGTTACTTACTCCCGCACAGCTGCAAGGCAAACCATAAGACCATAGAGAGCTTAATAATGTTAGCTTCCTTAGGCTCGAGCAGTCATGTTGACCCTCACTTGCTGTTGGGGTCACGTGAAAAGTGTGTTCAGTGTGCCCTGTTCTAGCCAAAGATGCCTAGCGCAGGACACTACTACTAGGCCGCACATGAAGACCACAATGATAGCGCAGTGGTGGCTGCCAGACTGAGTGAGACGCTAGCACTCACACCGGGTAGGGAACCACCACAACATACCCCCAATAACCTCGCCCATGAACTTCTTGACACACAATCGCCACAGGCCAGAAGTGAATGAGAAACTGAACAAAAAGAGGAGACCAAAAGGCACTGAATCAGAGACAATATTCTTTTATTGGCATGGTGTCCAATGACGATGTATTGAATGATGCGATTGGAAGTGCATCAGCTTTAAGACAAGAATACATGAAAAGGTTGTATTTACGCTTCCTGTCATAATAAGTCCTTGTGGGTCCAACTGGCGAGTGATGTAGAAAAGCTGCAGATTTTGGTCAATGATTGAAAACAGTCCCAATCTCATCCCTAAAAAGTGCATGAAGCTCGGCTGTATGGTTCCAGTCCCTCCCAATGAGCCAACAGCAAACCTCACACAGGGTAGAGTGGTAGCTGTTAATCATAGTTTTTACGGTCCTAAACGAAAGAAACACCCTACACCCCAACCCCACCACCCCCCCTTCAACAAAACAAACATCCCCTGAAACAAAAACATAAAAAACAACCAACAAACATCAAAAAATCCCACTATAACAAACCCACAATTTCCCTTGGATTTGAACCAGCAACCTCCCAGCCAGGAAGGCACCACACGCGTACACACCACTGCACCAGGCAGTTGGTGAGTCTATCCATGGCTTGTGCTTTTATCCTCCCAATTTTATTTTGTTTGTTGCCATGGGTCGGAAAAGCTTAAAAGAAGTAGCTTGACAACTATCACAGTACTGAGCTATTCTGAGAAAAGCATAAAGAAGTGCATTTAACAATTAAGCTATTCTGGGAGAAAGGCAAAAAGAACAGTCAGTAAGAAGCCATAAAGCAATTCTGGAAAAAGCAAAAGAACAGTCAGTTAAACCATTCAGCTGTACTGGAGAAAAGCAAAAAGACATCGTTAAGCCAAATCTGCAAATCGGGAAACAACACAGACTTCGCTGCAGTCTAATAACGACATTCACCCCAGTTCATAAATGTACAACAAAGAGTGGCTTTTATTTTTAATTTTTTACAGCCTCTTTCATTCTAAGAAGCCCACCAAATTCTAGGATTCCCGCTGACACATTTACAGCAAACAATGGTATGGAAACAATCCACCCTTAAAAATGTTCAACTTCGTCCACTAAAGCACTAAAATCCGCGAAAACAAAAAGCCACTTGTCTCATGCAAACCCTTTGCTCTTTCGTTTCAAGTGAAGCTAAACATTTCCTGGCCAAAGGTGTGTAGGGCTACATAGCTTACGTCAGTCTCAATGCAGTGTCTGTACAAACAGGAAAGTGAGAAGAGGTGGGGAGAGGAGGGGAGAGGGAGAGAGGGGAGGACATAAGGATGAGCATGATGGGATAGGGAGATTTTTCTTGTCTTCCTCTCTAAGCTCAGATTACAGTATCCAAGCCGGATCTCCTGGCCAAAAGCTGTTTTGAAAAATTGAATCGAATGTGCATGTGTGGCTTATTCCTGAGGCTGTTAGACTAAGGAGGGGTCAGTTTCAGTGCGGGGTATATGCTGTGCATGCTGCCTGACATTACGGCTGGTGTTAACAATTGGTGTCTTCTCACACAGGGGCACCGGTCAAGACAAGCTGGAGTTTGTTCTGATAGTAAGAAGCCTTTGCTTGTTATAGGCGGTTTTACAACTGCTGTGCTGAGAAGGAAGGTGGCAGGTCTGTAGGCGTTCACCTGCCTAACAAGTCCAACCCTCAGGTCTGGTTCGATTCCCAGCCTAGCCCTTTCTTCCAAGTTTGACGGGAAAATTGTCGCATATCCCCAAAATCTCACCAGCTGCGAACCTGGGCACTGAGTGAGGAAGGAAGGAAAAATAAAAACCAGCAGTACTGACAACAGCAATCCTTGTCACTAGCTGGCACAATATCGTTACCATCCTTAAAATAATCATGCTTTATAGAGTGTTTGCTTCTTCAATATTTGTAAAATTAAAAGGCTTAACCTAGACCAACAAAGAAAAAAAAAGAAAATAAAGAGTTACTTTGGTTTGACAAAATGATCCCCCCACCCATCCGCAGTGAGACAGTGTTAGGTTTATGTTCTGAGTAGCATGGCAGCAACTGACGCTAAGTTAACCTACGTTCACATAATTGATGCACTTGAAAATGATGGCGGGCTTCTGTATCAAATGGACTGAAAACTGAATCTCACTCGGCTTTCGATGGCATTACAGAAACAGATTGACCTGTGCTTTGTCTGAAAGTGGGGCTGGCAGAGCGTGTGCCGTGTGTGTCAGCGAGTTCTATGAAAACGCTTGTGTGTGTGGTGTGTGTTGAGTGAAAGTCCAAGCAAAATGATCTTTTATTGAGGGTAAAAGATTACGTTTACAGTGTGTGTTGTGTGTGTGTGTGTGTGTGTGTTGTGTGTAGTGTGTGTGCGCGCTCATTATTACATCTGTTTACTTAATGTGATCTTAGACTAAGGTGTGTGTGTGTGTGTGTGTGTGTGTGTGGTGTTCGCACACGTGTTGTTTGTGGCATACATGTTACTTGTACACATTTGCACGACTGAGAGAACATCAATACATGGAAAACCAACTATGGGAGGCCTATAAATTGTAGAGAAGAGCTTCAAGCAAGTAGTGGTTGGCTCTGATGACCACACACGAAATTGGCATGCATAAGTAGGCACGCACCCCAGCGCAACCTTTGTAATTATCAGGCAGGATATGACAGACTGGGTGAGTGAGTGTGTGAGAGGAAAGACCAAAGTGTGTAGTGCTGTGTGTAGGCTGTATCTGGGATTAGTTCACTTCAGTTTCCTCTGTCAAGTTCTTATAATATGCAAAGTATTTTTCCGCATAAGGTTCCTCTTGCAAAATCCAAAGTAGTTTATCCAGTGAGAAGAGTGCCACCAAGTTATAACAGCTGAGTTCCATGTATTTAGAATTTTATATGAAGGAATGCAGTTATGACTAACCTGTGTGAGGGCAGCACGCCACACAGCACACGTCTTGACGCATACGCTTTCACAATGTCTTTATTATCTATTCACAATAAAGACACAAGACACAGGGAAACAGACCGCCTGCGAATACACAACCAACAGATACCCCCATCGCACACCATACACACTTAACCCCAAGACCCGCATCCATCCCGTACAATACACGAACCCGTCGGGCAAAGAAGAATAAGCTAAAACTCTCTGATAAAACGCAGCTCCCTAGCACCAAAGACACAATGAACAGCAATCAATAAAAAAAAACCAACAGATCAAAAACAACATCCTACCACGCCACACATCACACCCAAACACAATCACACCCCCCCCGAAAAAAAGTCACCAAAAAAAACCCACCCACCATAGGAGCGCTAAACTAAACCCACACCACAACTCACCCACTGACAAAACGACCATCTAAGCACCAACATAAAAAGACACCCTCCAAAATCCCGGAACACTATAATCATTTATGGCCCACATAGAAATACTTGACTATGGATTACTCTCAATCGTAGCCTGCACCACACCCACACACACACACACACACACCCACACACACACACACACACACACAGACACACACTACACACACACACCACACACACCCTCCTCGTCTGTATGGATCTTCTAGGGGTAGAGTGGACTCAGAGAGAGAAAGAATGAATCTTTATTTTCTAGGGAACAGAATAGCATTCCATAACTTTTTTTCCCCATCCGGTCCTCTCAAAGAGATATAGAGAGAGAGAGAGAGAGAGAGAGAGGAGAGAGAGAGAGAGAGAGAGAGAGAGAGAGAGAGAGAGAATAGAGAGCGAGAACTCGAACACGAAACGTCGAATGATATATCAAAAAGGCCGGACCCAGTACATGAAGGGGGTTAGCCGAACTGCTGTAGTATTTTGTGGGGTAAAAGCAATAGTAAACAAAACCGACTATGTTTATAGTATAAAAAAAGTCAGCTACGAATAACTTAGATAAACAATACTCCTTATTCTGTATTCAGAAAGCTTACACAAATTAAAGTGAGGCTGCGCACAACCTCAGATGACTTGAATTGCCAAGGATGTAAACAGAGTCACATAAATTAGGCGTCTCTATATTTAACAGGGATGTAGTTCAGCCTGACATCCCTTATAATACTGGACAGCACAACACCAAAAAGTACTTCATCCTCCGTGCTTGCTTACATAATGGGCATAATCAGCCTGAAGTCATCATACCATGAAGAGAGAGAGAGAGAGCAGAGAGAGAGAAGATAGAGAAGAGAGAGAGAGATAGAAGACAATGACAATGACAATGACAATGACAAATTTTTTATTTCGAGGATAATGAATAAGCACACATGTGCTTTTTTAACCAGGACATCCAGTCCCCTGCCGTTAGGGATACATCTTAATAATAATAACGCAATACGTATACAGTCTCACAATAAAGAAACAAGGGAAATAACCCTTTTACAAAACACTCCCAACCACAACAACCCTCCCCCCCAAAAAAAGCAAGCAATAAAAGAAATCCTAAAAATACCCCACCCCCTGACCCCACCCCCAAAAAAACCCAACCCAAACAAACAAACAAACAAAAGAGAAGAAAAACCAAACAACAAAAGAAGGAAAAAAAAGAGAAAACAGACAGACAACAACAACAACAACAAGAACAACAACAAAGCCAAAGAAAATAACACAACAAACTAATAAGTCATAAAGATAAACATCATACACATTGTCAAATTGTACACATACTTCGTTACACAAAATTATTAAGATATTGAAATAGGCACTCATTAAAAACTTAGGTACAGAGGCAAGATCAATTAAAGTATTGAAAATATAAAAATATGAATCCTCATCCAGGATATGACTATGAACTAGAAGCAGGACGATAAAGTGTAAGAGAGTAGAGACAGAGACAGAGAGACAGAGAGTGTGTGTGTGTGTGTATTTCAGAGATAATATCCAATAGATAATTCCCAAAACAGGATGCGATCCCATCAACATCTCATTTAGATTATACTCGTTTCAAATTATATGTCATGATAATGATATAAATTTAATACCAATACATCCACACAATAAAAACAAAAACAAACCAAGAAGAAATTTAAAGCTAACAGATCGTTGAGGAAGAATAGAGTGGGTGATGATGAGTGGAGTGTGTGTGTGTGTGTGTGTGTGGTGTGGTGTGGGTTTGTGTTTAGTTGAGGGCGTGTGGGGTGGGG
>CM054135.1:96479040-96489040 GCA_028751875.1 Rapana venosa | reverse complement strand
GCAGTAGTGCCGAGCATACAATCCTGGTCCATTCTACCTATGTTTCCATTACCAGACTTGTCTGATCTTCTGCCACTTTCCTTCGAGTGTTCCTGCAGTAACTGTTTTTGGCAGAGTGTTTTGTGGCGGGTGACGTTGCCGAACCATGTCAGCTTTTTCCTTCTGACGATGGTGAGAAGAGGTGTCTGAGACGCTTCCAGCCGTTTATTTGGACTCTTGACAAATTCATAGTCTTTCGTTCTCTCCAGGATATGCCAGCATTTCTATGGCATGTTTGTTATTCAAAGTGAATGGATTCGCTTGCTGTTTCAGCAGTCAATGTCCAGTTTCACTTCCGTACAGCAGGATAGTCTGAGATTAGGGATTTGTAGAGCTTTAGTTTTGATTGGTAAACTGATCTCTTTACTTTTCCATATGGGTGAGTTTTTGTCATGGAAGAAGATTGCCCATGGCTATGGTCTGACTTTGATTTCCTGTCGTCGATCAGCCCGTCCTTTTGAGTGATAGTCGCCAAAGTATTTAAAACTCTACCTCTCCAGTTGCTGGCCGTTCAATGTAAATGTTACAAGTGCTTTCTCGTGCTGTTCACAAGTACTTACTTTTCCCCCGACCCAACCACACCTCCATACCCATAGCTCCAGCCCTCTGTTCTCAAGTATGGTCTACAGATCTGCAGCTCGTGTTACTTCCCGTCCATGAGGACAAATGTCATCGGCAAACCGCAAGTTGTTGAGGGGTCCTGCCGCATGGAGATGGTATAGTGGAATTCAGTAGAGGGTCTCTGGATCATAGTGTTTTCCAAGAAAGATTAAAACAGGACTGGAGATAACAGGCATCCTTGTCGGACCCCTACTGTGGTTTGAAGAGTCTCCGACCTGATGTTATCAGAAGGACTGCCAACTGCTTGCGGGTTGTAAGTGCTTGAATGTTTGCACTAGTCCTTCCTTTCAATGCCAAACATTCTAGGGACTCTGCCACAGGCCTTCGTGGCCATACTCTGTCCCGAAAGCCTTCTTGAAGTTGAGGAAGTTGTGGAACAGGTCTCTCTGATGTTGAAGATGTTTTCCAACAGGATGTGGCAGTTAAAAATCTGTTCTATTGTGCTCCGGCCCAGCCCTAAACCCAGCTTGTTCCTCTGCAAGCGTTTCTGCTCCTTCTTGAGTCGATTCAAAATAACTTTTGACATATCTTGCTGGACCGTGGCTGATGAGGCTGATGTTCAATAGTTTTTGGCCATTGGCGTAAATTCCCCTTCTTAGGGCAGGGATATGATGAGTGATTGAGTCCGATTCTAGTGGCCACTGTCGCTATCGTCTGACAGATAGCTGTAACTGTGTGATGACTGTTTCGCCACCAAGATTGAGCAACGCTACTGCTGATTTGAACTGCTCCTGGGGACTTTCCTACTGGAAACTGCGGATGGCTTCTTCCACTCTTCCCTCAGTATAGGTAATGGCGAGGGTACACATCTTGATGTTGCTGCTTCTCTTCTAATTAAGCTCTTGTCAGGTTTTGTATTGGGTAGTTTGTATAGTTCTTGACAATACACAGACCGACCTTTTCAAGTGCAGCTAGATCTTTCTGTGAGAGTGTTTCCGGAGCTGGTCTTCAATGTACTGATGATTTGTTTGAAGTGGTTTGATTGTGAGCTTCTTCAGGTGTCGTATGCCTTTTTACTGTTGCCTCGACTTTCATTGTCGTTTTTTCGATCTCATCACATTGATCACATGATCCACTTCTCTCTGGCCTTAAAATGACTTCTTCACAAGATTGTTGGCCTCCGGTATACTTAGGTTGGAAAGACTGGGTTGGTTCATGCTCTTCTTGTATCGCAGAGGTCCAATATTCATTAGTAGTCCATGGCTGTGTTTATTACATCTGACACCGAAGTACCTCCGATGCTTGTATCTTCGCGGACTGGCCTCATTAATTTGTTTGGTGAGTTCATTGATGTCATTGTCCAGGAGGGTTTATGCCTGCAAAACGTCCGCCAAGACTTAAGCTTGGAAGACTCCTCGACATCTGGATCGTCAGTATTGTCCACGTCAAATTTATACGTGTGTTTGCAGGCTGTTTGTTTTTCTCAGCTTCATTTTGATACCAGCATCACAAGGTCGTGGTCGCAGCCTATGTCCAACTCCAGGGTAGATTCTTGTTCTGGCTCTAGTTGAATGCTGGATTTGAAAAATCTATTTGCTTAAGGATATTGCGTTGGTGGGCGCATGCGAGTATGGTCCTCCTTGACTGCTTGTGGGGGATAGAGGTATTGCAATGGTAAGTCTGTGGTGCAGTGCAAACGCCAGCAACGTAGTCCCCTGTCGTTGGTCTCTCCAGTTCCAAACTGACCAACTGTCCGCCCATTGTTTAAAGAGCCAGTACCTTACTTTGGCGTAAATCCCCTTGAATGATGAGATGTCTTTCTTGGTAATCTTCATAATGGTCTCTTCAAGATCTTCGAAAGGTCTTCTACTTCTTCATCTGCCATGGTCAGATGATGGTCGATAATTTTGTATGATGGTGATGTTCTTAGGCTTGGCCGACACCCGGATGCTGAAAACCTGCTGGAAGCCGGTGTACAGCTGATAATGCGACACACTACTTGGCTTATCGGACAATAAATGCCACTCCATGTTGAAGATGTTTCTCTGACCAACTGTACCAGATCTGGGTGTTCCTTTCTTCAGTCATTGTCAAACCAAATCCTGTCCATCTCACTTCTCCTAGTCCAATAATGATCCGCATTTAAATAGCGGCCTAAGCTCATACTCTATTCTTTGAATTTTCCGCACTGTAGAGTGTAAGTACATGACTTCCATGTAACCAATGGTGATCTTTTCTCTATGAGCTTTAAGTAAATGATTTAACTCCATAGCTGACTGTCACTCCACCGTGGTGTAGATCATGGGAAATACGCGGTCGTTGGTAACCCGGCCTCGACCGATCCGGTATCATATGGTTTTTACTTGTATTTGTCTCTCATGTCCTTTCTTTTTCTTTCGGTGGCTTAGGAATTTTCCTTTGGTGGCAATCTCCTCTCCAAGTCTCCATAATGTGTTTTTTTTCTATTGGGTTTCCTCCCCCCACATGCGAACAGGTTGTACTGGGTTACATGGATACCAGAGTAGTCATAACAGAGAACTTGCTCCTGACTGACCTGACCTGTAGGTTATAAACTACATTAAAAAGAAATAAACAAAAAAAACATCCCTCACAAAAGTATAATTATAGATAATATCTAATCACACCGTGTTTGTGTTCATTGAATTTGTTAAAAATCTATTAATTGTAACAGTTGCATGTGAAAGACTAGGATGAATGAAAGCGCTTGGCTGTATAGGATTCCATGTATTAATTATTATTATATTAATATTATTATGGGGACGGATACTCAGTGGTCCCGGAGCACTCGCATTCCCCCCAGCCAAGTTAAGCAGCGTCAGCGTGGTTACCAGTTGGATGGGTGACCGTTTGCGCGCCTTGGCTTCAGTACAGTTCCCACAGTTTTACCCAGCTGTAATGGGTACCTGCCCGTCCCTTTAGGGTCAGGGAAGGTAAAGCAGCGAGGGAGAGGAGATGGGCCCGCCCTCAATATGCTGGCCCTAAAGAAAGTGGGGTCTCTGACGTACAAAGCCACATGTAGGCCTACAGGCGACTGAAAAATTTTTTTTTTTTAAGCACGAGAGTGATTATCCACTACCGTGAAAAACAGATTTTAAAGAGATACATGGAAATCAGATAAAAAGGCGGAACCAGGTTTAATGTGTGTGCAAGATATTCTGCATGTCGTTTACTCAAGGGAAATATCGGTTATAGTCTTCCAGCTGATGGATTTTCAGTTTACCGCCCACTTTCAGCTACTCTCCGCTGCTATATCTCATTCATCCCAGCTGGTGTTAATTGTAGCAGAAACTGACAGCACTTGGACTTGGTAACACTGGCTGCGGTGGCTTAATTTCAGCACTGGGCTCTGGACCCTTGACTGCGTATGCTGGATTGCGCTCTGTGTCTTAATCTGAATGTCCATCTGTCCTCCGTCCAAGTCTTGGAACAGCCACGTAACTCACTGGCTTGATATATTTGCATCCATCATCCCGAACTGGAAGTCGCAGCAATCCTCGGTTACTGTCATTTCCATCTGCCTAAGAGAGCTATCATTCAACTTCACACATCCCATTAATTTTCCCCCCGGCGTAAAATGTTTTAACCTACGACTTTTGGGTACCTCCGTGCCCAGAAGTACATTCAAGCATTGGCTATATTTATCTCGAAAACCATCATATGGCTTGTAGTATTGTAACGAAATGTTTATGTTTCTTCTTGCACTTATTTACTCTGTCATCCGATTTTGTATATACCTATGCATGTAGGCTACATGAAACATAAATTAATGAATAGCTTCGTAATTTTTTGTTCCTATACGCCCGATCCAACGTGTGGGTAGCCAACTACATGACACATACTGATAAAGAATGGACCTGGTCAGTAGTCAATACTTCTAGCAGAATCGGTGTCTGCCCAATCTGCCTCCTGCACAGTAGGTACTATAAGGCACATCTCGTTCAAGAGGATTTTCCCTCTGGAGGTAACATCAGTGCCGACTCCACTCCCCTCAAGTCCTTCGGATGAAACTAAACCGAGGTCCCGTCGTGCTAACGCACGCAGAATCACTGCGCACAGAACGTAAATAAGCCGTTCCGCTTTCGAAGAGTATAGGCCAATTGTGTGCCGTGGGTAATAGACGAAAAACAAATCTACAAACTGCATACACGAAGAGAACGATGTAAAAAAAAAAGCAATGACGCTTTATTCTAATAACAGTAGGTCTATCCCCGATATATAAGGATAGAATAGAAAAAGGTGACAGCCAGTCTTGCTAAGGATAGAAACAGATCCCCAATCCAATCGATCTATCACTGCAAACATAGGCTATTCTCCAAGCGAGCTTGTTTTGTTGTTGTTGGTGTTATATTGTTGTTATGCTATTTCATAGGGCAATTGGGAATAAGCAATCGTGATGCTTTCCCCCACCACATCGAATCCGTGGTGCATGCGGTTTTGTTCAATTAAGTCATCCGTGTCCCATCTCTTCGGAAGGCCGCATGGGTTTCTAAAACATGTACTCAACATGTTCGGCATCGTTTTGCACACAGGACTTCGGTTTAAGTCCCATCCAAGGACTTTTGGAGATTGGAGTCGAGCACTCATGTTAAACTCCAAAGGAAAATCCCATTATCATTGTCTAGAAGATGCCCTTTGGTCTGTATGGTGGAAGTGTGTCTTAACAAAAGAAGCAGTCTGTGGTGGTTAATTCAAAGGTTTTTCTTATGGATAACTGGGATTAAGCCTTTGACTAGGCGCAAAGCCTGGTTCCAAAAAGCTAACTGGGAATCATTTTTAAACGGCTCAGCACACATCATTTTGTGGCAATACATGTGAAAACAAGACCCAAAATAATGGCAATAAAATTATATTACATATTTAAAAAATCCTTCACTCCTTAAATTCCTGAAAAATATGTTGTTTTAACCCGATTCACACGCTCAAAATAAAGTCCAACAAAAATTTGTCAGATTTGGACAATAATCTGTCTAGTAATTGCAGTCTGTGCTTGGCTGAGCCCACCTGGTGAAAAAAGAGAAGAAAATGTCCACAGGATGCTTTAGAACCCAGGGAGGAGTTTTTATCATCCTTGAAAATGTCCCACGTTATGACAACAACCACATAAGGACACAACAGCGTCACTGTCGCCTGTGTGACAGAGGATTGAACCTGAGTTGACGTCAATGACGGAAGATGACGAGAATTTAAAAAAAAAAGAGGTGGTTTTCTGGATGACGTTCTTAGCTGTACTTTTTGAACTTTCTAAGGCTAGTCTCGTGTTTTTGCTTATCTATTGTCATGATAACAACGATGCTGATTATTATCATTATCATCGTGATTAGTGCTGTAGTGGTTACTTACTCCCGCACAGCTGCAAGGCAAACCATAAGACCATAGAGAGCTTAATAATGTTAGCTTCCTTAGGCTCGAGCAGTCATGTTGACCCTCACTTGCTGTTGGGGTCACGTGAAAAGTGTGTTCAGTGTGCCCTGTTCTAGCCAAAGATGCCTAGCGCAGGACACTACTACTAGGCCGCACATGAAGACCACAATGATAGCGCAGTGGTGGCTGCCAGACTGAGTGAGACGCTAGCACTCACACCGGGTAGGGAACCACCACAACATACCCCCAATAACCTCGCCCATGAACTTCTTGACACACAATCGCCACAGGCCAGAAGTGAATGAGAAACTGAACAAAAAGAGGAGACCAAAAGGCACTGAATCAGAGACAATATTCTTTTATTGGCATGGTGTCCAATGACGATGTATTGAATGATGCGATTGGAAGTGCATCAGCTTTAAGACAAGAATACATGAAAAGGTTGTATTTACGCTTCCTGTCATAATAAGTCCTTGTGGGTCCAACTGGCGAGTGATGTAGAAAAGCTGCAGATTTTGGTCAATGATTGAAAACAGTCCCAATCTCATCCCTAAAAAGTGCATGAAGCTCGGCTGTATGGTTCCAGTCCCTCCCAATGAGCCAACAGCAAACCTCACACAGGGTAGAGTGGTAGCTGTTAATCATAGTTTTTACGGTCCTAAACGAAAGAAACACCCTACACCCCAACCCCACCACCCCCCCTTCAACAAAACAAACATCCCCTGAAACAAAAACATAAAAAACAACCAACAAACATCAAAAAATCCCACTATAACAAACCCACAATTTCCCTTGGATTTGAACCAGCAACCTCCCAGCCAGGAAGGCACCACACGCGTACACACCACTGCACCAGGCAGTTGGTGAGTCTATCCATGGCTTGTGCTTTTATCCTCCCAATTTTATTTTGTTTGTTGCCATGGGTCGGAAAAGCTTAAAAGAAGTAGCTTGACAACTATCACAGTACTGAGCTATTCTGAGAAAAGCATAAAGAAGTGCATTTAACAATTAAGCTATTCTGGGAGAAAGGCAAAAAGAACAGTCAGTAAGAAGCCATAAAGCAATTCTGGAAAAAGCAAAAGAACAGTCAGTTAAACCATTCAGCTGTACTGGAGAAAAGCAAAAAGACATCGTTAAGCCAAATCTGCAAATCGGGAAACAACACAGACTTCGCTGCAGTCTAATAACGACATTCACCCCAGTTCATAAATGTACAACAAAGAGTGGCTTTTATTTTTAATTTTTTACAGCCTCTTTCATTCTAAGAAGCCCACCAAATTCTAGGATTCCCGCTGACACATTTACAGCAAACAATGGTATGGAAACAATCCACCCTTAAAAATGTTCAACTTCGTCCACTAAAGCACTAAAATCCGCGAAAACAAAAAGCCACTTGTCTCATGCAAACCCTTTGCTCTTTCGTTTCAAGTGAAGCTAAACATTTCCTGGCCAAAGGTGTGTAGGGCTACATAGCTTACGTCAGTCTCAATGCAGTGTCTGTACAAACAGGAAAGTGAGAAGAGGTGGGGAGAGGAGGGGAGAGGGAGAGAGGGGAGGACATAAGGATGAGCATGATGGGATAGGGAGATTTTTCTTGTCTTCCTCTCTAAGCTCAGATTACAGTATCCAAGCCGGATCTCCTGGCCAAAAGCTGTTTTGAAAAATTGAATCGAATGTGCATGTGTGGCTTATTCCTGAGGCTGTTAGACTAAGGAGGGGTCAGTTTCAGTGCGGGGTATATGCTGTGCATGCTGCCTGACATTACGGCTGGTGTTAACAATTGGTGTCTTCTCACACAGGGGCACCGGTCAAGACAAGCTGGAGTTTGTTCTGATAGTAAGAAGCCTTTGCTTGTTATAGGCGGTTTTACAACTGCTGTGCTGAGAAGGAAGGTGGCAGGTCTGTAGGCGTTCACCTGCCTAACAAGTCCAACCCTCAGGTCTGGTTCGATTCCCAGCCTAGCCCTTTCTTCCAAGTTTGACGGGAAAATTGTCGCATATCCCCAAAATCTCACCAGCTGCGAACCTGGGCACTGAGTGAGGAAGGAAGGAAAAATAAAAACCAGCAGTACTGACAACAGCAATCCTTGTCACTAGCTGGCACAATATCGTTACCATCCTTAAAATAATCATGCTTTATAGAGTGTTTGCTTCTTCAATATTTGTAAAATTAAAAGGCTTAACCTAGACCAACAAAGAAAAAAAAAGAAAATAAAGAGTTACTTTGGTTTGACAAAATGATCCCCCCACCCATCCGCAGTGAGACAGTGTTAGGTTTATGTTCTGAGTAGCATGGCAGCAACTGACGCTAAGTTAACCTACGTTCACATAATTGATGCACTTGAAAATGATGGCGGGCTTCTGTATCAAATGGACTGAAAACTGAATCTCACTCGGCTTTCGATGGCATTACAGAAACAGATTGACCTGTGCTTTGTCTGAAAGTGGGGCTGGCAGAGCGTGTGCCGTGTGTGTCAGCGAGTTCTATGAAAACGCTTGTGTGTGTGGTGTGTGTTGAGTGAAAGTCCAAGCAAAATGATCTTTTATTGAGGGTAAAAGATTACGTTTACAGTGTGTGTTGTGTGTGTGTGTGTGTGTGTGTTGTGTGTAGTGTGTGTGCGCGCTCATTATTACATCTGTTTACTTAATGTGATCTTAGACTAAGGTGTGTGTGTGTGTGTGTGTGTGTGTGTGGTGTTCGCACACGTGTTGTTTGTGGCATACATGTTACTTGTACACATTTGCACGACTGAGAGAACATCAATACATGGAAAACCAACTATGGGAGGCCTATAAATTGTAGAGAAGAGCTTCAAGCAAGTAGTGGTTGGCTCTGATGACCACACACGAAATTGGCATGCATAAGTAGGCACGCACCCCAGCGCAACCTTTGTAATTATCAGGCAGGATATGACAGACTGGGTGAGTGAGTGTGTGAGAGGAAAGACCAAAGTGTGTAGTGCTGTGTGTAGGCTGTATCTGGGATTAGTTCACTTCAGTTTCCTCTGTCAAGTTCTTATAATATGCAAAGTATTTTTCCGCATAAGGTTCCTCTTGCAAAATCCAAAGTAGTTTATCCAGTGAGAAGAGTGCCACCAAGTTATAACAGCTGAGTTCCATGTATTTAGAATTTTATATGAAGGAATGCAGTTATGACTAACCTGTGTGAGGGCAGCACGCCACACAGCACACGTCTTGACGCATACGCTTTCACAATGTCTTTATTATCTATTCACAATAAAGACACAAGACACAGGGAAACAGACCGCCTGCGAATACACAACCAACAGATACCCCCATCGCACACCATACACACTTAACCCCAAGACCCGCATCCATCCCGTACAATACACGAACCCGTCGGGCAAAGAAGAATAAGCTAAAACTCTCTGATAAAACGCAGCTCCCTAGCACCAAAGACACAATGAACAGCAATCAATAAAAAAAAACCAACAGATCAAAAACAACATCCTACCACGCCACACATCACACCCAAACACAATCACACCCCCCCCGAAAAAAAGTCACCAAAAAAAACCCACCCACCATAGGAGCGCTAAACTAAACCCACACCACAACTCACCCACTGACAAAACGACCATCTAAGCACCAACATAAAAAGACACCCTCCAAAATCCCGGAACACTATAATCATTTATGGCCCACATAGAAATACTTGACTATGGATTACTCTCAATCGTAGCCTGCACCACACCCACACACACACACACACACACCCACACACACACACACACACACACAGACACACACTACACACACACACCACACACACCCTCCTCGTCTGTATGGATCTTCTAGGGGTAGAGTGGACTCAGAGAGAGAAAGAATGAATCTTTATTTTCTAGGGAACAGAATAGCATTCCATAACTTTTTTTCCCCATCCGGTCCTCTCAAAGAGATATAGAGAGAGAGAGAGAGAGAGAGAGAGGAGAGAGAGAGAGAGAGAGAGAGAGAGAGAGAGAGAGAGAATAGAGAGCGAGAACTCGAACACGAAACGT
>CM054135.1:96469040-96474040 GCA_028751875.1 Rapana venosa | reverse complement strand
CCGCCCCCCCCCACCCCCCCCCCCCCCCCACCCACCCCCCCCCCACCCCCCCCCCCCCCCCTCCCCCCTCCCCCCCCAAACACGCGCCCCCCCCCCCCCCCCCCGCCCCCCCCCCCACCGCCCCACCCCCCCACACCCTCCACCCCCCCCCCCCGCCCCCCCCCACCCCCCCACCCCCCCCCCCGCCCCCGCCCCCCACCCCCCCCCCCCCCCCCCCCCAGCCCCCCCCGCCCACTATCATAGAGCCACGCCCACAAAACACACCCCAAAACAAGACAAACCAAACACACAGAGCAATGCAGCAACAAGAAAACCAGCTAACATTACAGACAACAACGAGCATACAATTATAATCCTATCAAATGATGTTATATTTCATTAAAAATGATTTATAAACATTTCAAATAGATATTTGAAGTAACATCTTTTTGAAGACGTTATGCAACTTTGTTCTTGATATAGAACGGGATTGTCATTCTAAAGTCTGCTACCAGAGTCAACAAGGGATGTCATAATGAGATCAGTTTTCTTAGCGAGGAGGAACAAGGATCAGTTGTCACGAATGCTTTGGCTGAAAATCTATGATAGAAAGATAAGGAGGGGAAAGATGGCTCAATAATTTTATACATTAGTAATACCTTTATCATAATGACATCTCATAACAAAAGGAAGAATTTGAGCTCTTTGTAATGGCAATTTTCAAGGGCATATTTCAATTTCTTAGAAGGATTTGACTTTAAGTGAACGTCTGTAATATACATACAAGGGTTTCAAGCAATTCATGACTAGCAATGTCCTCAGCATGTTGAAGCATAGTCTATGTCGGGTAATGTATGCATATAAAGAATAATTTTCTGGTATGCAGATCAGGAAAATGTTTAATTCTATTGAATTCGGAAACACTTTTAGGGCTATTTCCTTGGACAGAGTAGACATGACTTGGCCATGGACAAGTTATTGTCAATGTAAAGAAGTCCCAGCCGTCCTATGCGAATTTTACTTCTTCTAGTACATTATTATTGCAAATTTTTAAAATATTTAAAGTTACTTTGGATAACTTTTATATTTGAGAGAGAGAGAGAGAGAGAGAGAGAGTAGAGAGAGAGAGAGAGAGAGAGAGAGAAGAGAGAGAGAGAGAGAGAGAGATTCATTCCCTGCCTGGCTTGTTTACAAATACTAGTACAGATATTATCTCAATAAACAGAGACATCATGTAGGTTATCATCATCAACATCATCATCATCATCATCATCCATCATCAATCACATCATCATCATCATCATATGCATCATCATCGTCTCGTGACCTTGGCGGGTCGTGGAGGAGACACGAAAGACGATGCCGTGGTAAGCCTCCTCCATCCATCCTCGTCCTCGGCTCTGGCGCAGTAGTGCCGAGCATACAATCCTGGTCCATTCTACCTATGTTTCCATTACCAGACTTGTCTGATCTTCTGCCACTTTCCTTCGAGTGTTCCTGCAGTAACTGTTTTTGGCAGAGTGTTTTGTGGCGGGTGACGTTGCCGAACCATGTCAGCTTTTTCCTTCTGACGATGGTGAGAAGAGGTGTCTGAGACGCTTCCAGCCGTTTATTTGGACTCTTGACAAATTCATAGTCTTTCGTTCTCTCCAGGATATGCCAGCATTTCTATGGCATGTTTGTTATTCAAAGTGAATGGATTCGCTTGCTGTTTCAGCAGTCAATGTCCAGTTTCACTTCCGTACAGCAGGATAGTCTGAGATTAGGGATTTGTAGAGCTTTAGTTTTGATTGGTAAACTGATCTCTTTACTTTTCCATATGGGTGAGTTTTTGTCATGGAAGAAGATTGCCCATGGCTATGGTCTGACTTTGATTTCCTGTCGTCGATCAGCCCGTCCTTTTGAGTGATAGTCGCCAAAGTATTTAAAACTCTACCTCTCCAGTTGCTGGCCGTTCAATGTAAATGTTACAAGTGCTTTCTCGTGCTGTTCACAAGTACTTACTTTTCCCCCGACCCAACCACACCTCCATACCCATAGCTCCAGCCCTCTGTTCTCAAGTATGGTCTACAGATCTGCAGCTCGTGTTACTTCCCGTCCATGAGGACAAATGTCATCGGCAAACCGCAAGTTGTTGAGGGGTCCTGCCGCATGGAGATGGTATAGTGGAATTCAGTAGAGGGTCTCTGGATCATAGTGTTTTCCAAGAAAGATTAAAACAGGACTGGAGATAACAGGCATCCTTGTCGGACCCCTACTGTGGTTTGAAGAGTCTCCGACCTGATGTTATCAGAAGGACTGCCAACTGCTTGCGGGTTGTAAGTGCTTGAATGTTTGCACTAGTCCTTCCTTTCAATGCCAAACATTCTAGGGACTCTGCCACAGGCCTTCGTGGCCATACTCTGTCCCGAAAGCCTTCTTGAAGTTGAGGAAGTTGTGGAACAGGTCTCTCTGATGTTGAAGATGTTTTCCAACAGGATGTGGCAGTTAAAAATCTGTTCTATTGTGCTCCGGCCCAGCCCTAAACCCAGCTTGTTCCTCTGCAAGCGTTTCTGCTCCTTCTTGAGTCGATTCAAAATAACTTTTGACATATCTTGCTGGACCGTGGCTGATGAGGCTGATGTTCAATAGTTTTTGGCCATTGGCGTAAATTCCCCTTCTTAGGGCAGGGATATGATGAGTGATTGAGTCCGATTCTAGTGGCCACTGTCGCTATCGTCTGACAGATAGCTGTAACTGTGTGATGACTGTTTCGCCACCAAGATTGAGCAACGCTACTGCTGATTTGAACTGCTCCTGGGGACTTTCCTACTGGAAACTGCGGATGGCTTCTTCCACTCTTCCCTCAGTATAGGTAATGGCGAGGGTACACATCTTGATGTTGCTGCTTCTCTTCTAATTAAGCTCTTGTCAGGTTTTGTATTGGGTAGTTTGTATAGTTCTTGACAATACACAGACCGACCTTTTCAAGTGCAGCTAGATCTTTCTGTGAGAGTGTTTCCGGAGCTGGTCTTCAATGTACTGATGATTTGTTTGAAGTGGTTTGATTGTGAGCTTCTTCAGGTGTCGTATGCCTTTTTACTGTTGCCTCGACTTTCATTGTCGTTTTTTCGATCTCATCACATTGATCACATGATCCACTTCTCTCTGGCCTTAAAATGACTTCTTCACAAGATTGTTGGCCTCCGGTATACTTAGGTTGGAAAGACTGGGTTGGTTCATGCTCTTCTTGTATCGCAGAGGTCCAATATTCATTAGTAGTCCATGGCTGTGTTTATTACATCTGACACCGAAGTACCTCCGATGCTTGTATCTTCGCGGACTGGCCTCATTAATTTGTTTGGTGAGTTCATTGATGTCATTGTCCAGGAGGGTTTATGCCTGCAAAACGTCCGCCAAGACTTAAGCTTGGAAGACTCCTCGACATCTGGATCGTCAGTATTGTCCACGTCAAATTTATACGTGTGTTTGCAGGCTGTTTGTTTTTCTCAGCTTCATTTTGATACCAGCATCACAAGGTCGTGGTCGCAGCCTATGTCCAACTCCAGGGTAGATTCTTGTTCTGGCTCTAGTTGAATGCTGGATTTGAAAAATCTATTTGCTTAAGGATATTGCGTTGGTGGGCGCATGCGAGTATGGTCCTCCTTGACTGCTTGTGGGGGATAGAGGTATTGCAATGGTAAGTCTGTGGTGCAGTGCAAACGCCAGCAACGTAGTCCCCTGTCGTTGGTCTCTCCAGTTCCAAACTGACCAACTGTCCGCCCATTGTTTAAAGAGCCAGTACCTTACTTTGGCGTAAATCCCCTTGAATGATGAGATGTCTTTCTTGGTAATCTTCATAATGGTCTCTTCAAGATCTTCGAAAGGTCTTCTACTTCTTCATCTGCCATGGTCAGATGATGGTCGATAATTTTGTATGATGGTGATGTTCTTAGGCTTGGCCGACACCCGGATGCTGAAAACCTGCTGGAAGCCGGTGTACAGCTGATAATGCGACACACTACTTGGCTTATCGGACAATAAATGCCACTCCATGTTGAAGATGTTTCTCTGACCAACTGTACCAGATCTGGGTGTTCCTTTCTTCAGTCATTGTCAAACCAAATCCTGTCCATCTCACTTCTCCTAGTCCAATAATGATCCGCATTTAAATAGCGGCCTAAGCTCATACTCTATTCTTTGAATTTTCCGCACTGTAGAGTGTAAGTACATGACTTCCATGTAACCAATGGTGATCTTTTCTCTATGAGCTTTAAGTAAATGATTTAACTCCATAGCTGACTGTCACTCCACCGTGGTGTAGATCATGGGAAATACGCGGTCGTTGGTAACCCGGCCTCGACCGATCCGGTATCATATGGTTTTTACTTGTATTTGTCTCTCATGTCCTTTCTTTTTCTTTCGGTGGCTTAGGAATTTTCCTTTGGTGGCAATCTCCTCTCCAAGTCTCCATAATGTGTTTTTTTTCTATTGGGTTTCCTCCCCCCACATGCGAACAGGTTGTACTGGGTTACATGGATACCAGAGTAGTCATAACAGAGAACTTGCTCCTGACTGACCTGACCTGTAGGTTATAAACTACATTAAAAAGAAATAAACAAAAAAAACATCCCTCACAAAAGTATAATTATAGATAATATCTAATCACACCGTGTTTGTGTTCATTGAATTTGTTAAAAATCTATTAATTGTAACAGTTGCATGTGAAAGACTAGGATGAATGAAAGCGCTTGGCTGTATAGGATTCCATGTATTAATTATTATTATATTAATATTATTATGGGGACGGATACTCAGTGGTCCCGGAGCACTCGCATTCCCCCCAGCCAAGTTAAGCAGCGTCAGCGTGGTTACCAGTTGGATGGGTGACCGTTTGCGCGCCTTGGCTTCAGTACAGTTCCCACAGTTTTACCCAGCTGTAATGGGTACCTGCCCGTCCCTTTAGGGTCAGGGAAGGTAAAGCAGCGAGGGAGAGGAGATGGGCCCGCCCTCAATATGCTGGCCCTAAAGAAAGTGGGGTC
>CM054135.1:96436289-96468540 GCA_028751875.1 Rapana venosa | reverse complement strand
CGGGACCCCAGCCGGTTTTCGTTTTTTTCCAAAACGACCACTTTTGATGTGAGGACTTTTTTTCTTCTTTCCCGGAACCCAAAAGGGAAACAACGGCCCCCTCGGCCCCCGGGTGCAACCCCCAGGCCAAAAATTTTTTTTGGGATATACCAATTCCCCCAGGTTTTTGGTTTTTAATTCCCATTTATTTTAAGTAATAAAAAAGGAACAAAAGCCCCCAAAAACCCCCCCAAGAAAAAAACCAAAAAACTCAATTAAAACAAACAACAACAAAAAAAAAGGGAAAAACCAAAACATAAAATAAAAAAGTCAAAGCAAACAAAAAACCCCCCAAAACAACAACAGGCTACCCCTAAGGATAGACTTTTCGGTCCGAATAATTTTTAAAACAAAAAACCCCTTTAAAAAAAAATATTCCCCACTCCCAAAAGTAAACGGGCCCCGCAAGAACAAAAAAAAAAATGACAAACATTTCAATTAAAAAACACCCCCAGGCCCAACATTCCCCGCCCTTTTAAAAAAACCAAAATAAAAACCCCAAACATACAGTTCACAATAAAAACAAAAAAACCCTTTCAAAACACTCCCCCCCCCCCAACAACCCCCCCCCCCAAAGAAACCCCAAAAAAAAAAAAACCTTTAAAAATACCCCACCCCACCCCCAAAAAACCCAACAAAAAACAAACAAAAAACAAAAAAAGAAAAACCAAACCACCAAAATAAAAAAAAGAAAAACGCAACAACAACAACAAAACAAAAAACAAAACCAAGAAAAAAAAAACCAAATTTTAATAATATAAAGAAAAATCACACATTGAAATGGTAAAACGGGGGGGGGGGGGGAACACAAATTAAAATCAATTATTAAAAAACAAATAAACAAATCAAAAAAAAAATTTTTTCCCCAAACCCCAAAAAATAAAAAACAAGAACAAAAACAATATAAAAAAAACCAATTTTAAAAAAGAAAAAAAAAGAAAAAAATTTAAACCCCCCCCCCCAAAAAAAAACCCCCAAAAAGCAGAAAATGCAAGGGGCGGGGGGTGACAACCAAAACACCACACCAAAAAACAAACAAACACAAATTACCACTTTTTACCCCCAAGCAAACCAAAACAAAAAAACTTTCCAATAACCCCAACAACACATAATAACAAACACTAACACCCAAAAACACCAACCCCACACCTGGTTTTCATTTCCATGAAATTTTCCCTCAATAAAGATTGCAATGATAATTATCAAAATTCTAACCGCTTTGTAAAAAAAAACGGAAATAAACTTTTTTTAGAAAGAAGCCAAAAGAAAACATAAGAAAAAATCCCAGCTAAAGTATTTTAAACAAAAACCACAGGGGGGTTTTTTTATTTTGGTGCTTTTTTGTTTTTTTTTGTGGATTTTTTGTGTTTTGGTTAAAAAATTTTAAAAATTGAACTTAAAATTTTTTTTGTTTTTTTCCCCCCCCTTTTTGGGAAAAAATTCCTTAGTTCCCCCCCCCCCCTTTTTTTTGGGTTTAGTTTTTTGGGAAAAAAAAAGGGGGGGTGGGGGGTTTTTTTAAGGGATTTTTTTTTTTTTTGTTTTTTTTTTTTTGTGATTTGTTATTTTAAAATTTTTTTTAAATGATTTTTTTTAAAAGGGGGTTGGCCCTATTGGGTTTTTAAAAAATTTTTTTGGGGGCCTGGTTTTTGGGTTTTTGGAATTTTTTGGGAATTGTTAAAAAAAATTTGATTTTTTTAGGGTGTTTTAAAAATGTTTTTTGGGAAAAAAATTTTTTGGGGTTTTTTGTTTTTTTAAAAAACATTTAAAAGGGTTTTTTTTTAAAAGGGTTTAATTTTTTTAAAAATTTGAAGCTAACTTTGGGGATTGATATAATTTTAAAAGAATAGTTTTTTTAATAAAAGTAAGAAATTTTGTTTTAGTAGTTGGTAACTTTTTGAGACATTATTTACAGATGGAATTAGGTACCAAAAGCTGAGTTTTCAAAATTTATCCTAGAACTTTGTGGTGAGAGGCTTTTTCTTTTTTTCCTTTTCAATAGGGTTGGGGAGAAAATTTTTTAGTAGTTTTTTGTCGCTTTTTTTTGGGTATGAAGCTGCATTTTGTTTTTTGGGGGTGTATAGACTGTATTTTTTCTTTTCCCATTTGACAAGATCATCATGCTTTTTGAAATGTCTTTGAAAGAGAGTTAATGTAAGATGGCTTGTAGTTTTGTTGGTCGTCAGAAAAATTCCTTTTAGATTGATAGGGAAGAAGGCATTTATGTAAATGAAAAGAAATTGCCCCTAAGAGGGATCCCTTGGTACTCCATAAGAGGGGTTTTAGGGGGATGTGGACGGTTTTGAAAACATTGTTCCCGTTTGAAAGATAAGAAAAAGAAGTTCAAATTTTGTAGAAGTTTAAATTAAGTCTACTTTTTAATGAAAAGCCTTTCGGTCAATTGTACAAATGCTTTTTGAAATCTACAAATAATACTCCACAAAATTTTTGTCTTTAAATTTGAAACCCAATTGTCTAAAAGACTATTTAAATCCAGGCAGGGTGATTTTTTCTAAATCCGAGTTTTGGGGTGAAGAAAGTTTTTAAATTCTATATATGGACTATTTTTTTTTTATTTTTTTTTCCCAAGGGGGTTTAAAGGAAAATAAAAAAAAAGGGCCATAATTTGAGGATCAAAAGTGTCCCGACTTGTGGACGGAACCCCTTTAGCAGTTTTGAAGGGTTGGGGAAATGTTTTTTAAAAGACAAAGGGTTATAATTGGTCAGAGTGCTGAATAACTGAGCTGAGGTTTCATTTTTCCCACCTATTCCATAAAGACCAGCGTACTTGATTGTTTGAGGTGAGTCAGTAATCGAAACCTCAGAAACAGATATAAATGGATTGGATTTTGTGAAACCTTTTCTTGCAGAATTTTTTTAGTTCATTGAGATCATGGATTCGTTTTATCATTGTTAAAAAGTTCAGAAAATTAATGAAGTGATTTTTTGTTTTTCAGCAGAAAATCTTTAATTACTAGATTTGGAAAAAATTAGTATTTGTTATTGATTGATTGCCTCCTACAGTCTTTGAATTTCTTTGGATGAAAGAGATTTTGGAAATTTTCCCTTTCTCTTCCCGTTTTTTGTGAATTAAGGGATTTCTTATTTTTTTTGCCCCCTCAAAATATTTAGTTTTTTAAAAAGAAATCCTAAGATAGCACTTCTTCTATTCCCTTTGAAAACCCAAAGGGGGTTGGGGGGCATTTTATCCTTATTTTTTTTAATTGGGCATGTTTTGTTATAAATTTCAGTAAAAACTTTATCCAAACTCAATGGCCGGGTCGGGATCGAAATTGAATGTTTCCAAAGGATGGAACTCTAACCTGAAAAAAAGTGCTCTTTTAAATTTTGCAAAAAGCGATGGGTTAGTTTTATGGCCGGGTTTTGGGAATTTTTTTCCCTTTTTTTGACCTGGGACAGACTGGGTTTTTTCCTACAGTTTTTAAGGGACACAAGTTTCTATATTTTTTGGGGCGATACTGATGATAAATGTTGTGTTAAAATTTGATGTAAACTCTTGTGGGTAAATTACAATTGGGGAAGTTTAATGAGTTAAAAACTTGGTCCATTGGTTGTTTACTTTTGTAGGTCAATTTTAAAATCCCCTAGTAAGATTTTTTCCCTAGATTCTTGGATCCTTCTCAGGGGTCAAATTTGCTACCCAAATTTTTTTTTTCTGTTATTTCTGTACAAACCCCCTTTAAATAGGCGCTGCCCCTTTTTATACTACTTCATCCAATGGATTTTTCAAAGTTCAAAAGAAAAGATTTTTTGCCGTCCTATATATAAATTTAAGGCCTTTTTTTTTTTTTTGCGGTTTTTTATATTTTTTTCCCTTGGGTTTTGGTTAGTGTTCGAAAGTCTTATCGAAGACCTAGTAAAATGGTTTTTCCCTTGGTTTGTATATCTTTTTAACCTTTTATTGCGCGGGTTTTAATTAGGTGAAAAATTCAAAAGCCACCTTGGAGGCCAAATTTGGTCTTAAATCCATCTTTTAAAGTTAGTTTGTAGGAAAGTTTTTATGGTAAAAGAAGGTAAGAAGGAAAAAAAGAGAGCAAGAAAAATAATAAAATAGGGGGGGGGAAAGGAATACTTGAAGGGGTATAGGGTAAAAAAGGGGAAAAAGGAAAAAAATCAATTCCCACTCTGTAGAAACCCAAATTTATATAACTAATCATCGCATTTCCTACGAAAAAAAAAAAATAAAAAAATAAAAAATAAAAAAAAAAAAATAAAAAAAATAAAAAATCTACAGGGGCGGGGTTGGTTACCGAGAGAAAGGGAGATTTTTTAAAAAGGAAAAAACAAAAAAACCCCAAAAAAACAAAAAAAAAACAAAAAAAAAACCCCCCAAAAAAGACAAAAAAAAACCCCCCAAGAAAACAACAACAACAAAAAAGAAACCAAAAACACCCTAAAAAGCGAGGCGAGACAATACGAAAGCCCCTGTAAATAAAAGATCCAGAATTGAATAATAACACAACTCAATCAGCACAGTTCCGGGAAAAAGAAAGAGAGAAAAGGGGAGAGGAGGAAAGGAGAAGAAGAGAGAGAGAGAGGCCCCCCCAGATCTATTTTGACGTAAGGGGATAAGCCCCCTTTTGGTGAAAATTTTTTTTTGAACGCCCACCCCGGGGCCTATGCATGGGGTTTTGGGAAATTTTGTCACCGTTCCCACCACCAAAAATGACCTGGGCCTACTCCTCCTGATGGGTGAGACTAGAGGTCCTTTTGGTGAGAATGAGGTCCTGTGTGTAAAAAGACATGAGGTCCTTTTTTGGGGCAATCGTGTGTAAATTAGGGCCCGTGTGTGAACTATGGGGCCTTTTGAGACTATGGGGCCCTTGTGTGAACTTAGGCCCTGTGTGTGAGCTTGGGGTCCTGGTGTGGAGACTAGAGGTCGTGTTAATATGGGGTCCTGTGTGGAGACAGGGGGCCTGTGGGGCTAGAAGTCCGTGTGTGGACTTAAGTTTGTTGTGAGAAATACCCGTGGTGAGATTTTAAAGCCTGTGTGTGAGCTATGAATCCGTGGTGAGACATGGGGTTTCCGTGGTAGCTATGGGGCCCTGGTGTGAGACTATGGGTCCGTTGTGGACTATGGGGCCCTTGTGTGAGATATGAGCCGTGTGGAGACTATGGGTCCTTTTAACTATAGGTCCTGTGTGGAGACTATAAGTCTGTGTGTGAAAAATATGAGCCTGTGTGGGGACAATAGGCCCGTGTGTGAGACTAGAATCCTTGTGGAGACTAGAATCCTGTGGGGGAGACATACCCTGTGTGTGAGAATAGGTCCTGTGTGGAATATGAGGCCCTGTGTGTGAACTAGGGGCCCTGTGGGAATCATCAACATCTGCCACACTTAACTTCCTTTCCGCTTTTGAAAGAAAAAAATCATTGTTTTTGGGCAAAGGGATAAAAAAACCACAAACCCACAGGGCCAAAGGGGGACTGAAAAAAGTTTTTTTTAAAGACTGAGTGTTTATTCCACACCCCGGAAAAACGATTTTAAAAATACATAGAAATCTAATAAAAGGGGGGGACGGTTTAATGTGTGTGCAAAAATTCGCTGCGTTTACACTGGGGAAATGGGTTTTAGTCTTCCAGCTGTGGTCGTTTCCCCCTTTCAGTTACTCTCCTGTATCCATTCCATCCCAGCGGGTTTAAAATTGTAGCAAAACTGACCCCATTTGGGATTTGGGTAAAGGGAAGGGGAATTTCAGCAGGGGTTGGACCCTTGACGAGCTATGCGGATTTGCGCTCGGTTTATCTGAATGCCAAGTCTCCCCCAAAGTTTTTAACGCCACGTAACTCAGGGCTTGATAATTTGCATCCACCTCCCGAACTGATCCACAACCCTACGTCATTTCCATTCCAAAGAAAGCAGATTAAACTTCACACATCCCAACATTTTCCCCGGCTGTAAAAGGTTTTAACCTTCGACTTTTTGGGTACCCCGGTGCCCAGAAGTAAATTCAAAGCATTAGGCAATATTATCTCGAAAACCATCAATATAGGCCTATGTGTATTGTAACGAATTTTATGTTTCTTCTTGCACTTATTTTACTCTGTGTCAGCAGATTTTTTATATAGCCTATGCATGTAGGCTACATGAAACATAAAAGAATGAATAGCTTCGTAATTTTTTGTTCCTATACCCGGAAAACGGGGGGGTACCAACTACATGACACTATTTGAAAAAAGAATGGACAGGGTAAGTAGGCTATACTTCTACAAATGGTGTCTGCCCATCTGCCTACTGAAACAGTAGGACAAAGAAGGCACATCTCGTTCAAGAAGGATTTTTCCTCTGGAGGTAACATCATGCCGACCCCACTCCCCTCAAAGTCCTTCGGATGAAACTTAAACCGAGGCCCCGTCTGCTAACGCACGCAGAATATCTTGCCACAACGTTAAAAGCCGTTCCGCTTTTCGAAGAGTAGGCCATTGTGTCCCGGGGTGGGTACTGACGACAAAATCTACAAACTGCATACACAAAGAACTGATGGTAAAAAAAAAAAAAAGCAATGAGCGCTTATTCGAAAACATAGGTCTATCCCCGAAATAAAGGATAGAATAAAAAAAGGTGACGGGCAAGTCTTGCCTAAGGATAGAAACAGATCCAAACCAATCGTCTATCACTGCAAACATGGGTATGTCTCAAGCGGATGGTTTTGTTTTTGTTGTTGTTGTTTTATTATTGTTGTTATGTATTTCTGGGGCAATGGAATTAGCATCATATGCTTTCCTCCCCATCAAGCCCCGTGTGAAATGCGGTTTTGTCAATTAAGTCTCTGTTCCCATCTCTTGGGAAAGGCCGAATGGTTCTAACATGTACTAAACATGTTCTGCATGCTTTGCACACAGGCCCTTGGGTTTATAGTCCATCCGTAGGACTTTTGGAGATTGGAGTCAGCACTCATGTTAACTCCAAAGGAAAAATCCCCCATTATCATTGCTGAGGATGCCCTTTGGTCTGTATGGGGAGTGTGGTCTTAACCAAAAGAAGCCGTTTTTTTGGGTTTAATTCAAAGGTTTTCTTATGGATACTGATTAAGGCCTTAAACTGCGCAAACCTGGTCCAAACCCTAACGGGGAATCATTTTTAAACTGCTCAGCACATCATTTTGTGGCAATACACGTGAAAACAAGACCCAAAAAAATGGCAATAAAATATATTACATATTTAAAAATCCATTCCCACTCCTTAAATTTCCTGGAAAAAATATGTTGTTTTACCCGATTCACACGCTCTTTAAAAGTCAAACAGAATTGTCAGATTTGAAATAATTGTCTAGTAATTGCAGTCTGTGCATTGCAGCCCACCTGGTGAAAAAAAGGAGAAGAGAAATGTCCACGGGAAGCTTTAGACCCAGGAGGATTTTTTATCTCCCTTGAAAATGTCCAGGGTATGACAACAACCACATAAGGAAAAACAACACGTCACTGTCGCCTGTGTGACGGAGGATTGACCTAGTTGACGTCATGACGGAAGATGCGAGAATTAAAAAAAAAAAAGGGGTGGTTTTGGATGCGTTTTTTAAGCTGTACTTTTTGAACTTTCTAAAGGCAAGTCTCCTGTTTTGCTTATCTATTGTCATGATAATAACGATGCTGATTATTTTTCATTATACATCATGATTAGTGCTGTTGTGGTTACTCCGCACCAGCTGCAAGGCATCCATAGAGACTTTAATAAAATGTTAGGCTGCCTTGGGGCCAGCAGTCAGAGGGCCCCTGCACTGCTGTTGGGTCCACTTAAGTGGTGTTAAGTGGTCCTGTTCTGAGCCAAAGTACCCTACGCAGGACATACCTACTAGGCCCACATGCAGACCACAATAAGCTCAGTGGTGCTGCCAACTGAGTGAGACGCTAGCCTCATCCGGGTGGGACCACCACAACATCCTCCAATAACCTCGCCCATGAACTTCTGTGACACACAATCGCCACAGGCCCAAAAGTGAATGAGAAACTGAACAAAAAGAGGAGACCAAAAGGTCACTGAATCAGAGACAATTTTTCTTTTATTGCATGGTGGTAAATGACGATGTATTGATGATGCTTTTGAAGTGCATCAGCTTTAAAACTTGACAAGGTTGTATTTACGCTTCCTGTCATAAAATATCCTGGGTCAACGGGCAGTGATGTAGAAAGCTGCAGTTTGGTCAAGGGGATGTAGAAACAGTGTCACAATCTCATCCTAAACGCATGAAGCTCGGCTGTATGGTTCCAGTCCTCCAATGACCCACACAACCTCACTCAGGGTAGGGGGTAGCTGTTATCATAGTTTTAACGGTCCAAAACGAAAGAAACACCCTACACCCCACCCCCCACCCCCTTCAACCCAAAACAAACATCCCCGAAACAACAAACAAAAAAAAAGAAAAAAACAACAAAAAATCCCACTATAACAAACCCATATTCCCTTTTGGGATTTGAACCAGCAACCTCCCAGCCAGGAATGCCCACACGCGTACACACCACTCCCACCATGGCATTTGGGTGAGTTATCCATGGCTTGTGCTTTTCCCCCAAAGTTTTATTTTTTTTGTTGCCAGGGGTGGAAAAGCTAAAAGAAGAAGCTTGACAACTACACTGTAATGAGTTTTCTGGAGAAAAGCAAAAAAAAGTCAGTTAAGCAATAAGCTATTCTAGAGAAAGCAAAAAGAACAGTCAGTTAACCATAAACTATTCTGGAGAAAAGCAAAAAGAACAGTCATTTTAAACCATTCAGCTGTTCTGGAGAAAAGCAAAAAGAACAGTCAGTTAAGCCAAATCCTGCAAATCGGGTAACAACACAGACTTCGCTGCAGTCTAACGACATTCACCCCAGTTTCATAGATTTTAATGTTACAACAAAGAGGGGTTTTTATTTTTTAATTTTTTACAGCCTCTTTCATTCAAGAAAGCCACCAAATTCTATGGATTTCCCGCTGACCCAGTTTACAGCAAACTATGTATGGAAACAATCCACCCTTAAAACCAGTCCAAGGCCTTAATGTTCAACTTTCGTCTTAAAGCACTAAATCCGCGAAACAAAAAGCCACTTGTCTCATGCAAACCTCTTTGCTCTTTCGTTTCAAGTGAAGCTAAACATTTCCTGGCCGAAGGTGTGTAGGGGCTACATAGCTTACGTCAGTCTAATGCAGTGTCTGTTACCAAACAGGAAAGTGAGAAGAGGTGGGGAGAGGAGGGGAGGGGGGGAGGGGGAACATAAGGAGGACATGATGGATAGGGGAGATTTTTCTTGTCTTCCTCTCTAAGCTCAGATTACAGTAAACCAAGCCGATCTCCTGGCCAAAAGCTGCTGAAATTGATTCTGAATGTGCATGGTGGCTCCTGAGGCTGTTAGACTAAGGAGGGTCAGTTCATGTGGTGTATTCTGTGCATGCTGCCGACATTACGGCTTGGTGTTAACAATTTGTTCTTTTCACACAGGGGGACCGGTCAAGACAAGCTGGAGTTTTTCTGAGGGAAGAGCCTTTGCTTGGTTGATCGTGTTTACACTGCTGTGCTGAGAAGGAAGGGGGCAGGGCGGTAGGCGTTCACCTGCCTAAAGTCAACCCTCAGGTCTGGGTTCGATCCCACCTTGCCCTTTCTTCCAAGTTTTACGGGAAAAAATTTTCGCATTCCCCAAAATCTCACCAGCTGCGAACCTGGGCACTGAAGGTGAGGAAGGAAGGAAGGAAGGACAAGAAAAACCTGCAGTACTGACAACAGCAATCCTTGTCACTGGCACAATATCGTTACAATCCTTAAAATAATCATGATTTATAGGAATTGTTTGCTCTTCAATCTTTGATCAAATAAAATGCTTAACCTAACCAACAAAGAAAAAAAAAGAAAAAAAAGAGTTACTTGGTTTGACAAAATCCCCCCCCCCATCCCCAGTGAACAGTGTTAGGTATGTTCTGGTAGCTTGGCCATCGCTGACTGCTAATTACCGCGTTCACAAAGGATGCAAATTGAAAATGATGGCGGCTCTGTATCAAAAAAGGACTGAAACTGAAACTCACTGTCTTTTTGATGGCATTACAGAAAACAGAATTACCTGTGCTTTGTCAGAAGTTGGGGGCTGGGGAAGCGTGTGCACGTGTGTGTCACTAGTTATGAAAACGCTTTGTGTGTGGGGTGTGGGTTGTGTGTGTGTGTGGGGTGTGTGTGTGTTTTGTGTGTGGGGTGTGTGAAGTCAGTCCCAAATGATCTTTAAATTTAGGGTAAAAGATTAAATTTACAGTGTGTGTGTGTGTGTGTGTGTGGGTGTTGTGTGTGTTTCGATTTTACATTGTTTACTTAATGTGATATTAGACTAGGTGTGTGTGTTTGTGTGTGTGTGTGTGGTGTGTGTGTGTGTGTGGCCGTTCGCACAGTGGGTTTTTGGGGGTACATTTACAGTACACATTGCACACTGAGAGAACATCAATGCATGGAAAACAAGCTCGTAGGGGTATGATTTGTAGAGAAGCTAAGCAGAGTAGTGGTTGGCTTGATGACCAACCACGGCATTTGCATCATAATAAAACGTCATCCAGCGGGAACCTTGTATTTTTTCAGGAGGTATGACAGACGGGTGAGTGGTGAGAGGGAAAGGGCCAAGTGTGTAGGGTGGGTGTAGGCTGTACTGGGATTAGTTCACTTCAGTTTCCCTGCAAGTTTTTAAATATGCAAAGAAATTTTTACGCAGTGGGTTCCTCTGTGCAAAATCCCAAAAGGATTCTCCAGTGGAAGAGTGCCACCATTAACACTGAAATTCCTTGTATTTAGATTTTATATGAAAGGAATGCAGTGTAGAGGGCGCACGCACACACACACAAGACAAACGCATACGCAAACTCTTCACAAGTCTATTCTATCACCAACTTGAATATATTACTCTTTAAGTGCTGCACCACAAACAAACACACACACACAAAAACACATTTATCACCCCCACCCTCCTCGTCGGATGGAACTAGGGGTAGGAGGGGACTCAGAGAGAGAATAAATGAATTTTATTTTTAGGGTAACAGAATATGCCAACTTTTTTTCCCCCATTGGCCTCTCAAGAGAGAGAAGAGAGAGAGAGAGATTTAGAGAGAGAAGATAGAAGAGAGAAGAGAGGAGAGTAGAGAGAGAGAAACTCGACTCGAATGATTTTATTCCCAAAAAGGCCATTGACCCATAAAATGAAGGGGGTTGCCCAACGCTTAGTATTTGGTGGGGTAAAAGCAATATAAAAAAACCGACATGTTATTGTATACTAAAAAGTCAGCTACAAAATAGGACTAGGATAACAATATCTTTCTATTCTGAAGCTTTACAATAATGGGAAAGTGAGGTGCGCACAACCTAGTGACGATGCCAGGAGTAAACAGAGTCTAAATAAATAGCGTTACTATAAACAGGGAGTAGTCACCTGACACAAACACGTACCTACAAAAAGACTAAGATTCCTACCCAAAACAAGGAGTGGTTGTGTTGTTGTGGTTGTGTGTGTTGGGTTGTGTGTGTGTGTGTGTGTGAGAGAAAGGGGAAGATAGAAGAAAGGAGAGAGTAAGAAAAGAGAGAGAGAGAAGAGAAGCAAAAATCTTCAAAATGCTCCTAAGCGCACTCACGCCACGCACGCCAACGCACAAACCCCCTCACTACACACACACATACACAACACACACACACAAACACAAAAAACCAAACCACAATAAACTTTGTGCAGGCACGACGCACAAAAGCAACGCAACAGCACACTCACACACACACTCGCACATATACACATCACACAACTTTCATGAAGATAATATACAACCCCACACACCACACAAACACACACACACACCACACACACACAAACACAACCATCATTATGAAACACAAACCAGAATAATATGACAGACAATCAAAGTGAAAACAACTTTCATGCGGGACACACACACGCCCCCCCCCCCCCCACACACACACGAAATGCAAAACAGAAAACCACTAACATTAAAGAACAAAGAGCTACATTTAAATCAATATCAAATAAGTTATATTTGCATAAAAATGATTTATAACATTTCAAATAGATATTTGGAGACACCTTTTTGAAAGACGTTAAGCAAATTTGTCTGAATTAGAAAGGGTTTTATTCCCTAGTCTGCAACCCAAAAAGGATGCATAAATAGATCAGTTCTTGCGAGGAGGAACAAGGATATTTTTGTCCGAATGCCTTTGGCTGAAAATCTTTGTAAAGATATGGTGGGGAAAGATTTCTCAATTTATACATTAGTATACCTTTAAAATAATGACATCTCATAACAAAAGAAAATATTGAGCTCTTTGTAATGGCATATTTAAGGGAAGAAGATCTTAGAAGGTATTAGCTTTAGTGACCGTTGTATATTTCTTTTCCAAGGGTTTCAAGCAATTCATACTAGCCAAGCTCAGCATTTGAAGCATAGTTTTATTCGGGGGAATGTATGCGATAAAAAAATTTTTGGTATGCAATCAAGGAAAGTTTAATCATTGAGCTGAAACACTTTGGGCTATTTCCCTTGACGAGGTAGACAGACTTGCCAGACAAGTTATTGCAATGTTAAGTCCAGCCGCTATGCGAAATTACTTTCAGTACATATTGCAAATTTTAAAAAATTTTAAATTATGGGATAACTTTAATTAGAAAAGAGAGAGAGAGAGAGAGAGAGAGAGAGAGAGAGAGAGAGAGAAAGAGAGAAGAGAAGAGAGATTCCCGTCCTGCCTGTGCATTTTACAAATAAGTACAATATTTCTCAATAAAAAGAGACATTCATGTAGGTTTATCATATCATCATCATCATCACATCATCATCTTTATCATCATCATCATCAAACATCAGTCCCTTGACCTTCGTCGTGGGAGACACAAAAGACGATGCCCTGGTAAGCCACATCCATTCCGGTCTCGGCTCTGCGCAGAGTGCCGAGTCATTCATAACCCGGTCCATTCTCTGATGTTGGCCATCCATGACTTGTTCTGTCTTTCCCCCTCTTTCGCCACCTTTCGAGTGTTCCTGCGTACTATTTTGGGAGAGTGGTGGCGGGGGAGTGGCCGAAAAACCATGTCAGCTTTTTCTTCTGACGATGGTGAGAAGGGTTTTCCCGGGACCTGCCAGCCGGTTATTAACTCTGACAAATCATTGGTCTTTTGTTCTTCCAGGAATGCCCAGCAGTTTTTATGGCAAATTTTTTTCAAATTTACGGATTCGCTTTGCTTTTCAGCAAATTCAAAAGTCCATGGGTTTCACTTCCGTACAGCAGGAAGTCTGAATTATGGCTTTGTAGAGCTTAGTTTTGATTGGGAAAGATCTCTTTACTTTCCCATATGGTGGTGAGTTTGGTCATGGAAGATGGTGCCATGGCTAAGTTTTGACCTTTGATTTCTGTCGTCGGATCGCCCCGTCCTTGTAAGTGTAGACGCCAAGGTATTTAAAACGTCTACTTCCTCCAGTTGCTGGCCGTTCATGTTAATTTTAGCAGTGGCGTTGCTCGTGCTGTTTCACAAGTACTTTACTTTTTCTCCGAGCTTCACCTCCAATCCCATATTGCTCCAGCAACAGTCTTCCAAGTCTGGTCGTAAGATCTGGGGTTACTTCCCCTCCATGAGGTCAATGTCATCGGCAAACCGCAAGGTTGTTGAGGGTCTGCCGCAATGGAGATGGTAGAGTTTTGGAAGTCATGGAGGTCTCTCTCATGGTTTTCCAAGACAGATTAAAACAGGCTGGAGATAACAGGATCCTTGTCGGACCCCAACTGTGGTTTTGAAGTAGTCTCCGACCTGATTGTCAGAAGGATGCACTGCTTGGGGTGTGTAATAGTGCTTGAATGGTTTGCACTAGTCCCTCTTAATGCCAAACATTTGAGACCTGCCACAGGCCTTCGTGCAAACTCTGTCGAAAGCCTTCTTGAGTCGAAAGAAGTTGGGGGAACAAGGTCTCTCTTATGTTGAAGAGTTTTTCCATCAGGAAGTGGCAGTTAAAATCTGTTTCGGTTGTGCTCCTGCTGCCCGGAACCCAGCTTGTTCTTTGCAAGGTGTTCTTCTGCCTCCTTCTTGAGTCGATTCAAAATAACTTTGAACTGATCTTGCTGGCGTGGCGATGAGGCTGATTGTTCTATAGTTTTGGCATTGGCGTAAATTCCCTTTTTGGGCAGGGTATATGAATGAGTGATTGTGTCCATTCTGTTGGCCACTGCTCAAATCTTCTGACAGATAGCTGTAACATGTGTGATGACTGTTTCGCCACCATGCTTGAGCAGCTCTGGGTGGGAGTTGTCTGCTCCTGGGGACTTTCCTACTGGTAAACTGCGGATGGCTTCTTTCCCCTTCTTCCCTCAGTATAGGTAATGGCGAGGGAAATCTTGATGGTTGCTGCTTCCTCTTTTATAGCTCTTGTCAGGTTGGATTGGGTAGTTGTATAGTTTTTGACATACTTAACCACCTGTTCAATGCAGCTGAGCTTTCTGTGAGGAGGTTTCCGGAGCTGTCTTCAATGACTGATGATTTGGTTTGAAGTGGGTTTTTTGAGCTTCTTCAGGGTGTCGTATGCCTTTTTACTGTTGCCCTTTCATGCTTTTTTCGATCTCATCACATGATCTGATCCACTTCTCTCTGCTTTTAAACATTGACTTCTTCACAAGATTGTTGGCCTCCCGGGATTCTTTAGGGTTGGAAAAACCTGGTTGGTTTTAGTGCTCTTTGTATCGCAAGGTCCAAGATGTCATTGGTAGTCCATGACTGGTGTTTATTCCTCTGACACCGAGTACCTCCTCTGCTGTTCTCGGGCGCCTCATTAAAGTTGTTGGTGAGGTCATTTATGTCATTGTCCAGGAGGGTTAATGCCGCAAAACGTCCGCCAAGCTTAGCTTGGAAATCTCCTCGACATCTGGATCTTTCGTTGTCCAGTCAAATTTGATACTGGGTTTGCAGGCTGTTTTTTTTTTCTTCTCAGCTTCATTTTGAATACCAGCACAAGGGCGTGGGCGCTGCCTATGTCAGCTCCAGGGAGGTTCTTGTTCTGGCTCTGTTGATGCGGATTTGAAGCGCCGTGGTGTAAGTAAAACTATTTGGTTATGATCTTGCCGTTTGGCGCATGCAGGTTTTTCCTCCTTGACTGCTTTGGGGATAGAGGGTATTGGCAATGGTAAGTCTGTGGGTGCAGGCAAACTCCAGCAGACTAGTCCCCCCGTCGTTGGTCTCTCCATTTCCAAAAATGACCAACTGTTCCGGGGCCCATTGGTTTTTAAGAGTCAGGACCTATTTGGCGTTAAAATCCCTTGAATGATGATGATGTCTTTCTTTGGGGATCTCATAATGTCTCTTCAAGACTTCGTAAAGTTCTTCTACTTCTCATCTGGGATGGGCAGATGATGGGGGCATAGATTTGTATGATGGTGATGTTCTCGGGCTTGGCCGACACCCGGATGCTGATAATCCTGCTGGAAGCCCGGGGTACAGCTGATAATGCACCCACTACTTCCCTTTTGGACAATAAATGCCACTCCATGTTGAGGGTGTTTCTCTTTACCACTGTACCAGATCTTGTTGCCTTCTTCAGTCATTGTCAAACCAAATCCGTCCATCTCACTTCTCCTAGTCCAATTATGTCCCATTTTTTAGCGGCTAAGCTCATACTCTAGTTCTTTGATTTTTCCGCATGGTAGAGTGTACGGACGTTCCATGTACCAATGGTGATTTGTTCTCTAGGGGATTAAGTAATGTTTTTAAACTCAGTAGCTGACTTGTCACTTCCACCCTGGTGTTGATCAATGGAAAGCGCGGTCGTTGGTAACCCGGGCCTCGACCGATCCGGTATCATATTGGCTTTGTATTTGTCTTTCATGTCTTTTCTGTGGGCTTAGGATATTCCTTGGTTGCGCCAATCTCCTCTCCAAGTCTCCATATGTGTTTTTTTTTCTATTGGGGTTTCCTCCCCCCACATGCGACAGGTTGTACTGGGTTACATGGATACCAGTAGCAGTAACAGAGAACTTCTCTGACTGACCTGACCTGTAGGTTATAAACTATAATAAAAGCAATAAACAGAAAAAAACATCCATCACAAAAAGTATAATTATAGATATATCCGAATCACAGCGTGTGTGTGTTTACATTTGAATTTGTAAAAATCTATTAATTGTAACTGGTTGCATGTGAAAGACTAGGATGAATGAAAGCGCTTTGGGCTGTATAGATTCCATGTATTGTTATTATTATTATTATTATTATTATTATGTTATTATTATTATGGGGACGGGATAGCTCAGTGGTCAGAGCACTCGCTTTCCCCCAGCCAAGTTAAGCAGCGTCGAGCGTGGTTACCAGTTGGATGGGTGACCGTTTGCGCGCCTTAGCTTCAGTACAGTTCCCCTAGTTCCCCCAGCTGTAAATGTGTACCTGCCCTCTTTAGGGTCAGGGAAGGTAAAGCAGCGAGGGAGAGGAGATGGGCGCCGCCCTCAATATGCTGGCCCTAGAGAAGTGAGGTCTCTGACGCCTCCTCGCTCCCCTACGACCTTATAGGTTATGGGACTCCTTTACCTTTATTATTATTATTATTATTATTATTATTTTGTGATGCAAGAGCCCTCATGATATGAAACATTTGTGACGTCAGTTCATGTACGTTAACCCCCCAACACTTTCCCACAGGCTTGGTGTAGCTGTGACGTGAACTAAGCAGAGCATTGTGGGGAGGCCATGTCTTTGTGGACACTTACATCTAGGGTGGACCTTTAGCCAGGACTGCTGTGTGCTCATTCCTCCAACAGCGTCCTTTTCTCCTCCGCTTTATCAGTGTGTCCTGGCTAGAGCTCCGGGCGTCACTGACGATGAGATGCTGTGTATGCCACCATTTCCCCCCATTATCTAGGTACACGCATTCCGACTTCGGGGATGATATGCAAACACGACACCAGCGTTTACTGAACTTTGTCATCCGTTCCTACCGGTACGAAATGGCCTACTCTTCCAAAAGGCAGAACGGGTTTTAACGTGTTCGCAAAACGTTCTGCGTGCGTTCGTGCGTTACCTCGGTTTATCGACTCACCCGAAGGACTTAAAGGGAATGGAGTCGGTGCCGATGTTAACTCCAAGGGAAAAATCCCTTGAACGGGTGCCTCAGTGGTGACTGGACATTAGGCCGTTTTCTCCTTCTTATAGAGGGTTTTCAGCAAGGTGGTGGGTTTTGTTTTGTGTAAATTTTTCCCTTTTTTAAAGCTCTGGGCTTTTTTTGGGGGCCTCCCCCCCCTCTCTCTCTCCTTTCTGTGCGTGTGCGTGTGTGTGTTGGGGTGTTGTGGTGGTGTTTCAAATTGTTTCGATGTGACTCTTCAATTCAAACCCGCACCCCTGGTCATCC
The DNA here is from genome assembly GCA_028751875.1 of Rapana venosa. Taxonomy (NCBI): domain Eukaryota; kingdom Metazoa; phylum Mollusca; class Gastropoda; order Neogastropoda; family Muricidae; genus Rapana; species Rapana venosa. The sequence continues at coordinate 96,451,165 of CM054135.1, read as the reverse complement.
CGGCTTTCCAAGCCAGAGGCATTGAAAGGCAGGCAGGTGCCGCCTTCTTGTTTTGGCGTCACGATACATTTGTTTTGCTCCTTGGAATAGGGCTCCCAGGTTCACCAATGATAGAATTTGCTTGTGCGACCTTTTGGCCTCTCAGAAGGAGCAGCGGTCCGACGCGGGGGTGTAGCATATCGTGTGGGATCCCCGATAAGGGAGGGGTCGGGGTAAAAAAAACCCACATCAGAGTTTATTTATTATCCCCGAAGTGAATAATTCTTTCTGTGTGAATATTTGGCCCTATAAGTAGTCAGCTTAACAGGCCTACCTTTTGGAACCAAAAGCCCACTTTTCTTTCGGGTTGAGCCTATTGCTCAAAGTTCATTGAAATCCATGGGCTGGTTTGTTCAGGGCTTGTCCGTTATCTAATCGTTGCCGGGGGACTTTCAGAGGACTATGTTGTCTTTCTTTTAAAAAAAAAAAGGTTGAAGAAGTGAAACTTTTGAAAGAAAACACTACTCCTCTGCAAAATCCAGGAAACAGTTTTTTTTTTAGTGGGTCCACTATAATAACCTGTAAACACCCCCCACTCCTCCTGTCTCCTCTCTCCTCTCTCGTCTCTTCTCTCCCTCTCCTCTCAATTGTAAAAGAGATTATTTAACGCTTTCAGGCAAAGATTGATTGACTGCCGATGGCAGCAATGGGTATCATATACAAAACATTGAAAGATTTCAAAATGTACAGACAATTTTAAGTTCGCATGATGTCAAACCTTATCTAAAACTTGATATGGATAAAAATTTGAAAAAAAATTATGTCTAAGTTTAGACTTGGTGTATCAATATAAATGTTCATAAATTTAGATACAGAGAACATGAATTTGACGACCTCAGGCTGCTATGCCCCTTATGTAAGCAAGCACCGGAGGATGAAGTACATTTGTGTTCAATTCAAATTTAACGTCCCGTTCACTCTTAGTGTTATTAGCCCATTTTGTGTTGTGCTGTCCATATTTGAGGATGTTTGGCAGAACTACATCCCTGTTTTACTCCTGGCATCAAGTCATCCTGAGGTTTGTGCGCAGCCTCACTTTATATTTGTGTAAAGCTTTCATAATAAGAGAGATAATGTTATCCTAAGTGATATTTTGTAGCTGACTTTTTTTTATAAGTAACCCTGTTGTCTGTGTGCGTGTGTGTTTTGTTTTTTTTTTTTAAAAAACCAAAAAACTAAGCAGTTCGCAACCCCCCCTTTGATGGGCCAATGGGCCCACAAAGGGGCAAAGCACAAACACCTACTCTAGCAAAAAGTTCAAAGATTTCCTCCCTATAAAAATAGAGTGTGTTGTGTGTGTGTGTGTGTGTTGTGTGGGAAAAGAGAGAGAGAGGGGAAAAGAAGAGAGAGAGAGAGAGAGCCAAAAATCTAAAAAAATTTTGCAAGCTGCCTAGACACGCACCACAAACCAAAACCGCACTCACTGACACACACACCACACACGCACCCCAAAACCACCAACATACAACTTTCGTGCAGGCACCACGCACACGCACGCACGCACCGCACACACACACCCCCCACACATCGCACATATACACACCCCCCAAACTTCCCCATAAAAGATATATACCACACAACACACACACACACCAATCATTAAAAACAAACCAGAATAAATGACAGACATATCAAAGTGAAAACAACTTTCATGGGGGCACACACACACCGCCCCCCCCCCCCCCCCCCCCCACACACAGAGCAATGCAAAACAAGAAAACCAGCTAACTTAACAGACAACAAAGAGCAAATTTTTAAAACATATAAAATGAGTTATTTTTTCATAAAAATGATTTAAACATTTCAAAAGATTTGTGACATCTTTTTAAAAGCGTTAAAAATTTTTTGTTTTTGTATAGAAAGGGTTTCATTCCATAGTCTGTAAGAGTAAACAAGGATGCAAAAAATAGATCGTTCTTACCGGGGGAGGAAAAAGATAATTTGTCACGAATGTTTTTGGTAAAAATTTTTGATAAAGATATGGGGGGAAAAAGATTGCTCATAATTTTATACTTAGTATCCCTTTTATAAAATGACATCCATAAAAAAAGGAAGAATTTAAACCCTTTTTGAATGGCATATTTCAAGGGCATATTCAATTTCTTAGAAGGATTACTTTTGAACGTCTGTATAATTTACAAAAGGGGTTTTAAGCAATTCATACTACCCAAAATCTCAGCATGTTGAAGCATGTCTTGTCGGGTTGAAGTATCATATAAAAAAAATTTTTTGGTATGGATCAAGGAAAAAGTTTAAATTTTATTAACGAACACTTTTGGGTATTTTTTTGGACAATGTAACATGATTGGATGACAAGTTATTGTCAATTTAAAGTCCCCCCCCCGTCTAGCAATTTTCTTTTCGTACATTATTGCAAATTTTTAAAAATTTAATTTACTTGGAAAATTTTATTTTTTGAGAGGAGGAGAGAGAGAGAGAGAGGGGAGAGAGAAGAGAGAGAAAGAGAGAGGAGAGGGAGAGAGAAGAGAGATTCCTCCTGCCTTGCATGTTTCAAATACAGTACAAAATTTTTCAATAAACAAGGGAAATTTATGTAGGTTATCATCATCATCATCATCTCATCATTCATCATATACATCATCATCACATCATCTCACTCACAGTCTCGTACCTTGGCGCGTGGGGGAACACGAAAGCGATGCCCGTGGAAACCCCCTCCACCTCTCGGCCTCGGCTTGCGCTATGCCGAGTCATTCATCCTGGCCTTTCTTGAATTTTACCACCCGACTTGTTCTGTTTTCTGCCCCCTTCGAGTGTTCCCTGCAACTGTTTTTGGGAGAGTGTTGGGCGGGGGACGTGGCCGAACCATTCAGCTTTTTCTTCTTGACGATGGGGAGAAAAGGTTTCCTTACCTGCCGCCTGTTTTTTGACTCTTGACAAAAATTTATTTGGGTTTTGTTCCCCTCCCGGATATCCCAGCAGTTTTTTGGCATTTTTTTTTCAAATGATGGTTCGTTTGCGTTTACAGTCAATGCCCGGGGTTTCACTTCCGTACGCGGGATAGGAATTAGGGCTTTGTAGGCTTTGTTTGTTTGGGAAAAACGATCTCTTTATTTTTCCATATGGTGGTGAGTTTTGTCAGGGAAAGTGTTGCCGGGCTAGTCGACTTTGATTTTGTCGTCGATCGCCCGCCTTTGTAGTGTAGCCCCAAGTTTTTAAAAAGCGTCTACCCCCTCAGTTGCTGGCCGTTCATGTAAATTTTAGAGTGGCGTTTCTCGTGCTTTTTACAAGTCTTTATTTTTCCCCCGAGCTCCCTCCACCCCATATGCCCAGCTCTGTTCTCAAGTAGGGTCGAAAGATCTTGCGCTCTGTGTTATTTCCCGTCCATGAGGTCAATGTATCGGAAAACCGCAAGTTTTTTAGGGGTTGCCGCCAATGGAGATGGTAGAGGGAAGTCATGGAGGGTCTCTCTATAGTTTTTTCCCAAGAACAATTAAACGGACTGGGGAAACGGCATCCTTGCGGACCCCAACTGTGGTTTTAAATAGTCTCCGACCGATTGTTCAGAAGGACTGCATGTTGGGTTTTTGTTGATTGCTTGAATGGTTTGCATAGCCTTTCTTCAATCCAAAAACATTCTGAGGACCTGCCACGGCCTTCGTGCCATACCGTCAAAAGCTTCTTGAATTTGAGAGTTGGGAACAGCTCTCTTGTTAAAGATTTTTTTCCTCAGGATGGGCGTTAAAAATCTGTTCATTGTGTCCTCCCTGCCCAAAACCCCCACTTTTTCCCTCGCAAGGCGTTTTCTGCCCCTTCTTGGTCGATTCAAAAAAACTTGAGCTGATCTTGCGGGTGGCTGTGAGGTTTTGTTCTATATTTTTTTGGTTTTGGCGTAAATTCCCCTTTTGGGCAGGGATATGATGTTGATTGGTCATTTTTTTGGCCCCTGTCTAAAATCTTCTGACAGTAGTGAAATGTGGATGACTGTTTGCCACCATGCTTGAGGCTCTGCGGTAGTTTCTGTCTGGGGCTTTCCTATGGTAAACTGCGGATGGCTTCTTCCACTTTTTTTCCCTCAGTTAGGTAAGGCGGGGGATTTTGATTTGCTGCTTCCTCTTCTTTATGCTCTTGTAGGTTTTTTGGGGGTAGTTTATAGTTCTTGACAATCCCCGCCACTGTTAAATCGTGAGCTTTCTGTGAGGAGGTTTCCGGAGCTGTCTTCAATGATGATGATTTTTTTTGAAGGGGTTTTTGTGGCTTCTCAGGGTGTGTACCCTTTTTTTACTGTTGCCCACTTTCATGCTTTTTTCGATTCTCACATTATACTGACCCACTTCTCTTGGCCTTTAACTTGCTTCTTCACAAGATTTTGGGCCCCCCCCGGTTTTTGGGTTGGAAGCCCTGGGGTTCAGGCTCTTCTTGTTTGCAGGGCCCAAAGATGTCATTGTAGTCCAGGGTGGTGTTTTTTCCTTTTGACCCCGGTCCCTTCTGCTGTTTCTCGGACTGCCTCATTAAAGGTTGGGAGTCATGATGTCTTGTCGGGGGTTTAATGCCGCAAAACGTCCGCCAAGTTTACTTGGAAGATCCCCTCGAAATCTGGATCTTTCAGTTTGCCCACGTCAATTTGATACTGGGTTTGCGGTGTTTGTTTTTCTTCAGTTTATTTTAAAATCCCAGGCAAAGGTCGGGGTCGTGCCTAGCGCTCCAGGTAGGTTCGGGGTTTCCCCTTTGTTGATGCTGGATTTGATAAAAACTATTTGCTTATGGTCTTGCCCCTTTTTTCGCATGCAGGTTGTCCTCCTTGACTGCTTGTGGGGGTGGGGTATGGCAATTGGTAAGTTTGGGGTGCACAAACTCAGCAACGTGTCCCCGTCGTGGTCTCTCCATTCCAACTGACCAATGTTCCGGGCCCATTGGTTGTAAGAGTCAGGGCCTACTTTGGCGTTAAAATCCCCTTTTAATGATGATGATGTCTTTTTGGGTACTTTATAAAGGTTTTTCAAAATTCGTAAAGTTTTTCACTTCTTCACGCATGGTCAGATGATGGGGCTAATTTGTATGTGGTGATGTTTTGGGTTTTTGGGCCGAACCCCCGGTGCTGATAAAACCTGTGGAAGCCGGTGTACAGCTGATAAGCACCCCCCACTTCCTTTCGGACAAAAAAATCCACTCCATGTGATGGTTTCTTTGCCACTGTACAGATCTTGTTGCTTTTTCGCTTGTCAAACCAAATCCTGTCCATCTCACTTCTCCTTTTCCAAAAAATTGTCCCCCTTTATAGGGCTAAGCTTTTACTTTTTTCTTTATTTTTCCCCATGGTAAGTGTAGGACGTTCCATGTACCAAAGGTGATTTGTTTTAGGGGCTTAAGTAAAGTTTTAACTCCAGTAGCTGCTTGCACTTCCACCCCTGGTGTTGATCAATAAAGCGCGGGCGTTTGGGAACCCGGGCCCCGACCGATCCGGGATTCATATTGGCTTTGTATTTGTCTTCATGCTTTTTGTGGGGGTTAGGAAAACCTTGGTGGTGCCAAACTCCCTCCAATCCCCATAATGTGTTTTTTTTTTATTGGGTTTCCTCCCCCCCCAATTCGAAGGTTGTATGGGTTCTGGATACCTAGCAGTAACAGAGAACTTTTCTGACTGACCCGCCTGTGGTTTTAACTATAATAAAAACAATAAACAGAAAAAAAACATCATCACAAAAAGTTAATTTAATAAATTTTTAATCAAATTTTGGGGTTTACATTTGAATTTTTTAAAAAAACTATTAATTGTAATGGTTTCATGTGAAAGACTAGGATGAATGAAAGCGCTTTGGGCTGATAATTTCCCTGAAAATTTTATTAAAATTTTTTTTTTTGGGACGGAAGCTAGTGGTGGGGCACTCGCTTTCCCCCAGGTTAAGAGCGCCGTCGTGGTTACCCAGTTTGGATGGGTGACCCTTTTCGGCCTTGGCTTCAGAATTTCCCCAGTTCCCCCCGCTGTAAAGGGTAACTGCCTCTTTGGGTCAGGGGAAGGGAAAGCAGCGAGGGAGAGGAAGGGCGCCCCCCCCAATATGCGGCCCCAAAGAATTTGGGGCTTGCGTCTCCCCCCTGACCTTTTAAAGGTTTTGGACCCTTTACCTTTATTTTTTTTTATTATTTTTTGATGCAAGACCCTAGATTGAACATTTTGAGTAAGTTCATGACGAAAACCCCCCAACATTTCCCAGGCTTGGTGAGCTTGAGTACTAAGCAAGGCATTGTGGAGGGGATTCTTTGGGACACTTCATCCAGGGTGGTCCTTTAAGGGGCTGTTGCCATTCCCCCCAAAAGGTCCTTTTTCCTCCCCTACATCGGTTCCTGGCTAGGCCGACGCCTACGTGAATGCTGTGTTGCACCTTTTCCCCCCATTATCTAGGTACACGCATTCCGACTTCGGGGATGATATGCAAACACGACACCAGTGTTTACTGAACTTTGTCATCCGTTCCTACCGGTACGAAATGGCCTACTCTTCCAAAAGGCAGAACGGGTTTTAACGTGTTCGCAAAACGTTCTGCGTGCGTTCGTGCGTTACCTCGGTTTATCGACTCACCCGAAGGACTTACAAAGGGAATGGAGTCGGTGCCGATGTTAACTCCAAGGGAAAAATCCCCTTGAACGGGTGCCTCAGTGGTGACTGGACATTAGGCCGTTTCTCCTTCTTATAGAGGGTTTCAGCAAGGTGGTGGGTTTTGTTTTGTGTATTTTCCTTTTTTAAAGCTCTGCGCTTTTTTTGGGTCCTCCCCCCCCTCTCTCTCTCTTTCTGTGCGTGTGCGTGTGTGTGTGTGTGTGTGTGGTGTTCAAATTGTTTCGATGTGACTCTTCAATTCAAACCCGCACCCCTGGTCATCCCGGCTTTCCAAGCCAGAGGCATTGAAAGGCAGGCAGGTGGCCGCCTTCTTGTTTTGGCGTCACGATACATTTGTTTTGCTCCTTGGATAGGGCTCCCAGGTTCACCAATGATGAGATTTTGCTTGTGCGACCTTTTGGCTCTCCATGAAGGTAGCAGCGGTCCGACTGCGGGGGTGTAGCATATCGTGATGGTATCCCTGATAAGGGAGGGGTCTGGGGGTAAAAAACCCACATCAGAGTTTATTTATTATCCTCGAAGTGAATAATTCTTTCTGTGTGAATATCGGCCCTATAAGTAGTCAGCACTAACAGGCCTACCTTTTAGGAACCAAAAGCCCACTTTTCTTTCGGGTTGAGCCTATTGCTCAAAGTTCATTGAAATCATGGGGCTGAGTTTGTTCAGGGCTTGTCCGTTATCTAATCGTTTGCCGGGGGACTTTCAGAGGACTAGTGTTGTCTTTCTTTTAAAAAAAAAAAGGTTGAAGAAGTGAAACTTTTGAAAGAAAACACTACTCCTCTGCAAAATCCAGGAAACAGTTTTGTTTTTAGTGGGTCCACTATAATAAACCTGTATCACCACCTCTCTCTCTGTCTCTCTCTCTCTCTCTCTGTCTCTCTCTCTCTCTCTCTCTCTCTCTCTCAATTGTAGAGAGATTATTAACGCTTTCAGGCAAAGATTGATTGACTGCCGATGGCAGCAATGGAGTGATCATATACAAAACATTGAAAGATTTCAAATGTACAGACAATTTATAAGTTCGCATGATGTCAAACCTTATCTAAAACTTGATATGGATAAACATTTGAAAAGAATTATGTCTAAGTTTAGACTTGGTGTATCAGATATAAATGTTCATAAATTCAGATACAGAGAACATGATATTGACGACCTCAGGCTGCTATGCCCATTATGTAAGCAAGCACCGGAGGATGAAGTACATTTTGTGTTCAATTCAATTTAACGTCTGTTCACTCTTAGTGATATTAGCCATTTTGTGTTGTGCTGTCCAGTATTTGAGGATGTTAGGCAGAACTACATCCCTGTTTACTCCTGGCATCAAGTCATCCTGAGGTTGTGCGCAGCCTCACTTTATATTTGTGTAAAGCTTTCATAATAAGAGAGATAATGTTATCCTAAGTGATATTTTTGTAGCTGACTTTTTGTTATACAGTAACATGTTGTCTGTGTGCGTGTGTGTTTTGTTTTTGGTTTTTTAAAAACCAAAATACTAAGCAGTTCAGCAACCCCCTTCATGAATGGGCCAATGGCCTTTTGTGAATAAATCATTCGAGTTCGAGTTCGAGTTCTCTGTCTCTCTCTCTCTGTCTCTCTGTCTCACTCTGTCTGTCTGTCTGTCTCTCTGTCTGTCTCTCTGTGTCTGTCTGTCTGTCTCTCTCTCCGTCTCTCTCTCTCTGTCTCTGTCTCTCTGTAGGAGGACACTGATAAATTGTTGACTCTGTCGAGTCTTTGATCTTTAAAGGAGAAACAGGAAAGAAACACATAAACATGCACACTTACATTAGTCTGTCTGTCTGTCTGTCTGTCTCTCTCTCTCTCACACACACACACACACACCAACACACACACACACACACACACACACACACACACACACTGTGTTTGCTGTTTCTTTTACGTAGTGAATACACGTATAGACGTCACACCCTTGAGCAGTAGCTGTCAGTTGGCTGTCTGACTTTGACAGCTTTATATATCGTCCTCATGACAAGTTACGCACAACACTGGGTCTGCCTCATCATCCCTGACGTAGATACTTTTTTCTCTTTTGCTGTGTCTGGTGTCTGTTGGAGACTAAAACAAATAAAACAAACCAACAGCAAGTTCAGAAAGGTGCAGTCCCCGTGACGCACACCCCGAGAGAGAAAGAGAACTGGAACTGGACATGTTTACTGAGAGTAAATGGATAAGCACAGGGCTTCTTTACACCATGCTCTCCCCAAAAAAAAAGAAAAAAGAGAAAAAAAAAGAAAAAAGAAGAAAAGTCAAGAAAAACACACACACACACACACAGCACGCACGCACGCACGCACGCACGCACGACGCACGCCCAGCACGCACACACCACACACACACACAACACACACACACACCACACAGACGGGATAGCCTAGTGGTTAGAACATTGCGTTCGCAATCTGACGACCCGGGTTTGATTCCCGTTCAAGGGGATATTTTGCTGTGGAGTTAACATCAGTAGAGACTCCACTCTCTCCCCAAAAGTCCTTCGGATGAGACTATAAACCGAGGTCCCGTGTGCGAACGCACGCAGAACATCTTGCGCACACGTTAAATCCTGTTCCGCTTTTCGTAAGAGTAGGCCATTGAGTGCCGGTGGGAACAGATGACATAATTTACAAAACCGCGTACACACGGGGATTGGATGTAAAAAAACACGTGAGTGCTTATTCCATTATCCTCGATATAAAAAACAAACAAACACAAAAAACACACACGCACACCCCCCCCCCCCCCCCCCCCACACACACACACACACTGATCAAAACAGAAGAACCGAAACCAAACCCAACAGCAACAAAAAACAAACAAAAAAACTCACCAATGCAAAAAAACCAAAAACCCTCCAAATAAACAAACGTATGCAAACAGTAATAATCAAAGGAAGATTCAAATGACCACCATAATCAAATACTACTACTAATAATAGTTAGAAGAAGATTAGAGAGAGAGAGAGAGAGAGAGAGAGAGAGAGAGAGAGAGAGTGAGAGAGTTAGACAGAGAGACAGACAGACAGAGAGACAGACAGACAGATAGACAGACAGGCAGAGAGGAAGAGATAGAGATAGAGACAGAGACAGACAGATATGCAGGGAATACACAAATGCATTTGACACTATGTTGTAGGGAAATGAATAAGCACAAAGTTTCTTTGAGAGAGAGAGAGAGAGAGAGAGAGAGAGAGAGAGAGAGAGAGAGAGAGAGACAGAGACAGAGACAGAGAGACAGACAGACAGACAGAGAAACAGACAGACAGATAGACAGACAGGCAGAGAGGAAGAATAGAATTAGAGATAGAGAAAGAGACAGACAGATATGCAGGGAATACACAAATGCTTTGGGACACTATGTTGTTAGGGAAATGAATAAGCACAAAGTTTCTTTGAGAGAGAGAGAGAGAGAGAGAGAGAGAGAGAGAGAGAGAGGAAGAGAAGAGAGAGAGAGAGAGAGGACAATGACAATGACAATGAAAATGACAAATTCTTTTATTTCGGGGATAATGAATAAGCACTCATGTGAGAGAGAGAGAGAGAGAGAGTAGAGAGAGAGAGGAGAGAGAGAGGAGAGAGGAGAGATAGAGGGAGAGAGAGAGAGAGGAGGAGAGAGAGAGGGGGGCTACTCGGAGAAACCCTCCAAAGACTTTCAGGGGAGTGGAGTCAGTACTGACGTTAACTCCAGGGGGGAAATCCCCTCATACAGATGCCTCGGTGCTTGGACGTACCCGGCCATCAGACCACGAGAGCAACGCTCTAACCACCAGGCCTGCCCCACCCGCCCATTAAGGAACACAGATCACTGCTTTAGTAGCTACTGTCAGAACAGAGCAGCTTCACCTGGTATAACACTAGACTGGCGCTCCACCATTGAATAAACCTATAATGCATTGTAAATATCATGATCTATCTTTGGTAGCTACTGACGAGGCCAAACCAAGCCATCTTAAATTTAGCTATGACAAGAAGATGATACTTCGCCATGGGGCTTACTTAAAATGACGTTCCTATCGCGGCAGACGCTCTTGATAAAGGAGGTGGGTTTTTTTGAGGCCAGGATTTTGCACGTTGAAGGCTAGGTGAAGTCACAAGATGGAATACATGTGTGTCAGAGGTCTGCAAACAGCAACACAGAGTTCATAGAGTTCTCGTGCAGGCTTCATGATGGATGAATAGGCCTATTTGACAGAAAGGAAAAGATGTGTCTTGTCGATTTTCTTTTAAATGACGACTTCGCTGCAGGCACTGGAGTTAAAACAGACACTTGGGAATAGAAGGGTACACAGAGAAGCCACCACAGGGGCTCCCGGTGACTGTCAAGCTATCCCAGTCACCCTTGTCGTCGTTGGGGAGCGAGGAGGCGTCAGAGACCTCAGCTTCTCCAGGAACCAGCATACTGAGGGCGGCGCCCATCTCCTCTCCCTCGCTGCTTTACCCTCCCTGACCCTAAAGAGGGTAGGTACCCATTGACAGCTGGGTGAACTGGGGAACTGTACTTGAGGTCAAGGCGCGCAAACGGTCATCCATTCTCTTGGTGACCACGCACAATGCTGCTTAATTGTAATAATTAGCTTGGGTAGAGCGAGCCCTCTGACCACTGAGCTATCCCGTCCTCCTTAATGATGCAAGTTAATATTGTATTCATTTGTTTTAAGGATAATAGAATAAGAACTCATGTGCTTTTGCACGTACAATCTCCGTGTGCGTGTGATTTGGTAAATTTGGTCATCCTTTCCCATCGGCACAAATGTCCTACTCTTTCGAAAGGCGGAACACTTATGCGCAAGATGCAACACTTACGTTCTGCGTGCGTTTATTCACAGGACCTTGGTTTATAGTCTCATCCAAAGGACTGGTAAAATCTCTTCATAGAAAACATTTGTCCTATTCATGTTTTTATCATTTGAACCGATTTTTAAAAACTCCTTATCAAGTTGTTGGGGCTCTGCACTGAACTATACCAGGCCGTGTGTTGTCGGCAAGCTGAACCTGGCGGAGTCCGTCCCTCTCCCGGTAGCAGGGTGCATGCTGGGTGTGTTAGTGTCATCCATGCCACCGGCTGGCCTACTCTCTTAAGCCGGGTGGATGGGGGTTTAATCCGTGCGTAAGATGATATGCGTGTGTTCGTGTACTGCACTTGGGTGTATGAAGAGTTTTTTGGAAGGACTTTCATGGGAGTGGAGTCAGAACCAGTGTGGACTCCAGAAGAGAGTATCCCCTAAAACGGGAGCCTCGGCTGAAGATCGACCACGCACCTTCTGTTTCCAAATCATCATAAATTCACCCTTTTGATAGTTTATTTTTTATTATTTATCTTTTTTTAAAATAGCTTTTGATAGTTATTGGCTGCATGACTCTGTAAGAATATGTTAAATGCAAGCGCTCTGATTTGTCTTTGCAAGATATAGCGCTATACAAATTCCATTTATGATGATGATGATGATGATGATGATGATTATTATTATTATAAATTCGAAGATTTTTAGTATAGAGTGTGACTTAGTTAGGGTTTGTCCCCTCATGTTATCTATCCACTCCCTGCTCACTCACCACCAACGACGATGATCTCATACATGCGTGTAATGTCACTGATCTAACCCTGTTTGGGCCCCAATCTTTCTGTAGAGATATTGACAAGTGTGTGCAGTGTGTTGTTGTGCTGTGATCAGCAAGACGTGTGCTCTTCTTTGCTCCTTGTTATGACGGATGCCTGATTCTCTGAAGTTGTTCACTCCCCTTTGAAAACAACAGGATATGACGTCTGGTTGTCTTCAGGGGAAGCAACCCTTCCGGACATTCCGCTACAGTTGGGGGAGTGTGTGTGTGGTGTGTGTGTGTGTGTGTTGGGGGTGGGGTGGGGGTAGGTGGTATTGAATGGGAGACGAGAAGTTTTCTATTTAATAATAATAATAATAATGTATGGAATTTATATAGCGCTGAATCTTGTAAAGCAACAAATCAAAGCGCTTTAAAAAAAATGTATGCGTGTGTATGCGGTTTTTAAATTTTGTCATCTGTTCCCACCGGCCCACAATGGCCTACTCTTTCGAACGGCGGAACAGGATTTAATGTGTGCGCAAGATGTTCTGCATGCGTTCGCACACGGGGCCCCGGCCCACAGTCCCATCCGAAGGATTATTTCCGCTGACTTCACAGAGTGATGGTAATGCACTCTCACACCTTTGACAGTCAGTCTTCCCAATGCAGGTGAAATATTCATAATTCACCACAGCCCTGTGGTGCACTCTTTGCGATGAGGCATGAAGCAAACAATCCCGCAGCAGTGCAGAAGTTTATTCTTTCATGTTCCTTTCAAACATGTCCTGCAGCAGATTCAAACTTCCGATGTACCTTGCTTCATTGCGTAAACTGGTTTCTTGCCACAGGTTCCTGATCTGCTTCCAGCGCCCCATGTGGTCCAGTAAGAGATATTCAGGGGGAGGGGCTTGGTCAGGATCCTGATGAATATTCAGCACTTCATCTGGCCTGGGAATGGGGGTGGGAATTCTGCGACCACACTGGGTGTACTGGTCCTTCACAGGAGCAGGTAGATGGTGCACGTCAGACAAGGCCTCATCATCCTGGGATGTGGAGGAGGCTTCATTGAAGTCTATCAAAAAGTTCTACTGGGTTTATTTCCTTTTAAAGGGTTGGGTTGGTTTTTGTTTTTTGTGGGGGTTTTCAAAGGGCAGTTGAACCAACTTGGGAATGCCTCTAAAAAGAGATAGGACCCAAACAGGTTTTATCAGTGAAACTGAACACATGTACCTACGAGTATATAGATGAGACTATAAACCGAGGGCCCGTGTGCGAACGAACGCAGAACATCTTGTGCACATGTTAAATCCTGCTCCGCTTTTCGTAAGAGCAGGCCATTGAGTGCCAGTGGGAACAGATGACAAAATTTACAAACACACACAAACACACACACACACCACACAACACACACACAACACACCAAAACACACACACACACACACACCACAACACACACACACACACATACAATACAACACTCACACACACACAACACACACACACACACACACAACACACACACACACACACACAAAAACACACAACACACACAGCGCGCACGATCACCTTTACACTCGAGTTTTTAAGGACGTAAAGTAAAACTGAAAGCTTAGCTCCAAATGCACAGTACAGACACAAACCACAACCCCTCACCCCACACACTGCATCCATCGCACAGTACAGACACAAACCACAACCCCTCACCACACACACTGGCACCATCGCACAGTACAGGTACACAAACCACAACCCCCTCACCACACACACTGCATCCATCGCACAGTACAGACACAAACCACAAACCCCTCACCACACACACTGCATCCAACGCACGTGTCCACCACTGAAAGCTTTTCAACAGGAATCTGACCCTGTGTTTTCAGACCCAGCTCCTGACCAGAAGGGCCACTGTTGCTGGAACTGCCGATGCTGACGATGCTGATGAGGCTGATGATGATGCTGGCGATGATGCTGACGATGATGCTGGGGTCAGCAGCCGCAGAAACCTTTCGGCTAGAGGCCGAGCAGTATATCAAGGACCGGGTGGCCTACCCCAGAACCACAGCCTCGGGTATCTGGGCAGTGCACTTCTATCAGAACGAAGTGAGTAGGCCTGCTGGACAACGTTTGTTAGCTGCTGTACAGACATCCACCATCCAGGGTATGGGAGAACACATTGAGGGCTGATGTTGTTCGTTTTGCTGCTTTTGTTTTGTTTTTTGTTGTTTTGGTCGTGATAATTCAGTGGTGAAGGGGTTTACGTTTCTCGGTGTTGCACGTGATGAAAACAAGACATTTCTTTTTCAGATTCAAAATGATTTATTGACTGTGATCGGTGTGCTAGTGTGTGACAAAGTCCACCACTTAGAAATTTCCGTACTTTGAGAACATCCATACTTGGAGTGATAAAATAACAGAGTCTGGTTCGTGGTATTTCACTGCTGCTGCTGCTGCTGCTGCTGTTCTCCTCCTTCCCCTTCTCCTCCTCCTACAGCTATAATACAACAACAGCAACATCATGATTAACAACAACAACAACAACAACAAAAACCAACAGCTACTACTACTACTACTACTACTACTACTACTACTACTACTGCTACTACTATAAAAGTGACATTGATGGTGATATCATTTTCCCCCCATTTATTTCTGAAAATAAAAAGGTGCCAAGGGCGCTACAGTCACAGGAAATTTCAGACCAAAGCATG
>CM054135.1:96428789-96433789 GCA_028751875.1 Rapana venosa | reverse complement strand
GCGTACCATGTTTGTAATATCTGTTTGTTCAAACTATTCATTGTTTGTTATTAGTTGCATGACTGTGTTAAGAATAGGTTGAATGCAAGCGCTTTGGTTTGTCTTTGCAAGATATAGCGTTATATAAATTCCATTTATTATTATTATGATGAAAAAGCTGGTCATGATAGCCTGTGGTCTTTAGTGTCACATTTCCAAACCATAACACTTTTTTTTAAATGTAGGCATTGTATTAAGTACTACTTTAAAACACGGCAGATGTCTCTGCGTGAAATTCGGGATGTTCTCCCCGGGGTTAGCGCGTCGTCACAAGAGCAACGTCTCTCCCATTCTTATTATTTTATTTTCCTGTCTGAATATGTATTTTTCTCCATCAGAGTAGCTTTTGTTGTACATAATTTTGCCAAGGACATCCTCTCTTGTTGCTGTGGGTTCTTTTACGTGCGCGTAAATGAGTGTTGCACACGGGACCTCGGTTTATCGTCTCATCCGAAAGACTAGCACCCAGACCACCAGTCACGGTCTAGTGGATGGGGAAAGTTTCGGGACCAAACGGGGATGGAACCACCACACACTTGAAACCCGGACTTTTTGCTTTCTAGGCAGGTGCGTTACCTCTAGACCACCGATCCACCATTAGCATTAGCATTAGCAGCACTTTGCTTGGATTGTTTCCAGTTCTCTTTGTTAGCCTACATATGTCGCTTTACCGACCTACTCAAAGTATTCATTTATCGTGTTGTCTGCCTGCCTACCTAGAGGTCAGTCTATCTCTGGCGAAGTGTTCATACCTACCACACACACACGCACGCACGCACGCACACACGCACCGCGCACCACCCACACCACCCACACCACACAAAGACACCACACAAAACCACAGCAACACACACACACACCCATAGCACACACTATCATCCTTCGGATGAGACTATAAACCGAGGCCCCGTGTACGAACACACGCAGAACATCTTGCGCACACGTTAAATCCTGTTCCGCTTTTCGTAAGAGTAGGCCATTGTGTGCCGGTTGGAACAGATGACATAATTCACAAATCGCATACAGGGACTGGATGTAAAAAAGCACATCAGTGCTTATTCCATTATCCTCGATATAAAAGAATAACAGAAAAAAAAGAAAAAAAGCCAAAGCTCGGATGCCCCAGCCGATAAGGGTGAACTGACTGCTGTATGTGTGTGTGTGTGTGTGTGTGAGTGCGCGCGCGCGCGCGCGCGGGTGCGTGTATGTATGTACGTGTGTGTGCGTGCGTGCGCATACGTGTGTGTGTGTGTGTGTACGTGTGTGTGTGTTCAGGATGAGCGCCTGCTGCAGTGCACCTCCTACTGTAAGGACGACATCAACTACTCCCCCTCCCGTGTCTCCGACTCCCTGCCCTCCGGCTGGCTGCAGCAGAGAAGCCGCCGCACTACGTGTGCAGAGGATCGCAACGTTCAGGTGAGACAGCGGGACAGACACCTCATGTCACCATTTCTAGGAGACGACTTCTCCTTTAACTTCTTGAGGAGTCATTGGGACACTGCACACACGTTTTCAGGCTATGAGTCATGGGGCAAGTGGAACATGGCGGAGCTCATTGCTCTGCAGGTAACAGGATGCATGCTGGGTATGATGTGTGGTCCATCCCATTGGTTGAGCGCTTTGATTTGTTGCTTTACAAGATTCAGCGCTATATAAATTCCATACATTATTATTATTATTATTATTATTTTGTAGCACAATACATTCTGCGAGCATTCGTACCCAGGACATTGGTTTATAATGATCGTCTCATCTGAAGGGTGGAGTCCTAGTACCTTTCATTGCTTCTGTTTCCTCCACCGTCTATTTCCAAAACAAACAGAAGAAACAGTCATTACTTCTATCTTTCTATTTTCTGCTCATCATCATCATCGTCATCATCGTCGTCGTCATCGTCGTCATCGCCCGTCATCGTCGTCATCATCATCTCTATCTCTCTCTCTCAGTCTCGATCATCATCATCATCATCATCATCATCATCATCACCACACACCACCACCACCACACATCATCACATCATCATCATCATCATCATCATTATCATCATCATCATAATCATCATCAATACTACGACCATCACCACGACGACCACCACCCCCTCCTCTTCATTATACAATCTTCCTCCTTCGTATCATCATTATCATCTTCCTCCTCATTATATCCCCCATCCTCATCCTCCTCACCACCACCATTCCGACCATCACGACGACAACCACCAACACCATCCTCCTCCTCCCCATAATACACATCTTCCTCCTCCTCCTCCTTCTCCTCTCCCTCCTCCTCCTCCTCCTCCTCCTCTCTCATCTATCCCCCTCCTCCTCCTCCTCCTCTCATCATCATCATTATCCCCTCCTCCTCCTCTCATCATCATCATATCCCTCTCTCCTCATCATATTATCCCCTCTCCTCCTCCTCTCATTCATCTCTCATTATCCCCCTCTCTCTCCTCATCATCATCTCATCATTATCCCCCCCTCCTCCTCCTTCTCCTCTCCCTCCTCCTCCTCTTCCTCATTATATCAAATCACACACATCACCACTCCACTTCTCTTTCAATCATCATTTCAAAATCATTTCCTCACTATGACAACAATAATGATAATACCAAACAACAACAATAAAAAAAACGAAGTGTTGCGGCAGGTGGCGCTGTACGAGGGGAGGGGGCTGCAGCACAGCAGGCTGCAGCTGACGGCCAGCTTCCCGCTGTACCGCACGCTGCTGGACAGCCGCCAGCACGACTTCCTGGGCTGCTCCGGCACAGAGCGCGGTGCCCAGTGCCCTCTGGGTCTTCAGCAACGTGCCCCTCCTCCCTTCCCAGCACCAGGTCAGAGATGATGATGATGATGATGATGTGATGATGATGATGATGATGATGATGTTGATGTTGTTGTTGTTGGTGTTGGTGTTGATGATGGTCAGTTAACATCCTGGGCGTCACCCACAACACGCACTCACATACACATGCACACAAAAGATAATGGGAAACGGATGACAAAATTGACCAACTGCATACACACGGGGACAGGATGTAAAAAAAGAACATGAGTGCTTATTCCATTATCCTCGAAATAAAAGAATAAAAAACAAACAAACGCTGCTCTTGTGGCGACGCACTCTGTCCGTGGAGAGCAGCCCGAATTTCACGTGAGCTCGCAGAGAAATCTGCCTGACTTAAAGTGGTATGCAGTACAATACTCTTGTTTCCCTTGTCCCAACAGGGAAACACTGTGGGACTGTAGCACACACTGGATGAGGAGTTTGCCTGTATGTTTTGTTTGCTTTGTTTTAACTATCTTGCCATGTGGGCAGCCATACTCCGGCTGCGAGGTAGATCAGGATAGAAACGAGGTAACCAACGCCAAGTGCCCTGCACTTAGGATAGATCAGGATAGAAACGAGGTAACCAACGCCAAGTGCCCTGCACTTACGATAGATCAGGATAGAAACGAGGTAACCAACGCCAAGTGCCCTGCACTTAGGATAGATCAGGATAGAAACGAGGTAACCAACGCCAAGTGCCCTGCACTTAGGATAGATCAGGATAGAAACGAGGTAACCAACGCCAAGTGCCCTGCACTTAGGATAGATCAGGATAGAAACGAGGTAACAACGCCAAGTGCCCTGCACTTAGGATAGATCAGGATAGAAACGAGGTAACGAACGCCAAGTGCCCTGGCTTTTTAAAGAATCCTTGTGCAGAGCTCCGAGGTTCACCAATGGCGAGATTTTCCTGTATGCGACCTTGGAGTTGTTGCGGAGGAACAAAAAACATACACATGTCACTGGCAAGCACACATCCCTCAAAAGCAAAAGAATCGCCTTACCGCCCCCCACCCCCAAAAAATTGTGCCCTAAACCTCCTTTCGTACCATAAGACAGAAGAAGAAGAAACCCCCCCCCCCCCCCCCCCCTTATGACACCATTGTAACCAGCGGTGACTCTATCCCCAGATGAGCTACCCCAGCAACAAGGCCGTCCTCACCTTCACCGGCAGCAACATGGCCCGCAACACCCGCATGTCCGTCACCTTCTCCCCCCACCCCTCACCACCCACACCTCCTCAGGGGCCCTCCTCAGCCTCAAGTTCCGCAGGACCTCCACACACGCCGGCCTGGTGCACGTCCTGCTCGTCCTCAACGCATCCCATCCCGAAATCCACGAGGAGCGATCCCTCGACCCTTCCCAAAGCGTCAGCGAAATCACCTGGGAGATCGAACCCGCAGTGTTGTCGGGTGACGTGGAGTTGACGCTGATCGTCGTTCACCGGCCCTTGGTTACGCTGCACGTGGATTACCTCAGGCTGGAGGTGGCCCCGCCCCGTGAGGTGTCTTCAGAGATCTACCGGGACACCATGACGCTGATCAAGGCCGTGACGGGAGTGTCAGGGGGGCATCAGCAGCAGACGGGGGAGGAGGGCATGGTGCTGTACGGCCTGACAACAGGGTCAGCTGGCACCACGTGCAGGCCATCACTGTCTTCAAGAAGCTCGCCTGGTCTGACGGCTTCGAGGAGATCGTCCGCATCAACCGCCACGGGATGGTGTGGCTCAAACCACGCTCCAACTACGCCTCAGACCCGCCGCCCTACGGCACCTCAGTGGTGGTGGGCCCCTCCGACCCTGCCAAGCCTTTCCCCGAGGCTCTGATCGCGGGTGTGGACATCGATCCCTGGGCGTTGAAGTTCACGCTGAGGTACCAGGACTCCTCCGTCAGTGACCTCGTCGTTCGCTCAGGATCCTTCGGGGTCCGCGCCATCGTCACCCACAGGACCTGGGCTCCTGCAGCTCGTGCCTGGCCCGTGGCCGTGGTGACGTCAATGTGGGTGGCTGACGGGAAGGCGGACGTGGATCACGTGAGCGCCAACGGATCCAAACCGCTGGAAATCCTGTCGGGCTGGAGTCAACTGTTCGGCACCAGCTTTGCCTTCTTCCGGCAGTGTGTGTCCACACACAACAC
>CM054135.1:96411289-96423789 GCA_028751875.1 Rapana venosa | reverse complement strand
ATCATGACAGAGCATAATTATAAAAAAATTGCTACACCAACCAACCAACCAACCAGCACCCCCCCCCCCCCAGCCCCCCCCTACCCCCCGCACACGCATACATACAGACACAGACACATACAGACACACACATGCATACATACAGACACAGACACATACTGACACAGACACACAGGCACGCATACATACAGACACAGACACACACATACAGACAGACAGACACACACACACACACACACACACACACACACACACACACACACACACACACACACACACACACACACACACACACACACGAAAAGGTAAAATAAGGACCCAAATATGTATATTATCATCAGCAACACACACAGAAGAAAAACGGGCAAGTTTAAAATCTACCTCAGGGAATGGACATACGGTAGAGTGATATGTCTTGACTTAGCTTTTCATCATGTACACACAATGCCATCATATAATTATGTACAGAAGAATACCAAAAAATGCTTGCGTTTGAGTGGCATGATAATATAGACTCATAATGATATATATACACACACACAAAACTTGCAAATAATATGACATGATAATAGCATTAACTCATAACATACATACGAACATACATAAAAAAGACATTGCTGATAATATGTCAGAATTGTACAGGGTATTTTTCGAAGGGCTGAGGGAAGTATAAAAAAAAAGATAAGGGGAACAACCTTTCAGTAGTTTTTGAGATCTGTGTCACTGCATCCGTTATCTGAGCAAACACTGTATCCAAAACAACCCCCCCCCAAAAAAAAAAAAAAGAAAAAAGAAAAAAAGAAAAAAAAGAAACCGACACAAGAGACACAGAACCAAACTATAATCTTACATCAATGTCAAAGACAAAAGTGCGCATGTGAGCATGTTGGCACGCACGTACGCACGCACGCACACACCCACGCACGACACCCACGCACGCACGCACACACCCACGCACGACACACACCCCCTCTCACACACATACACACACGCACACACCCCCCCTCTCTCTCAAACACATGCACGCACACACACACACACACACACACACACACACACACACACTCACATACACCCTCTCTCTCACACACACGCGCGCGCACACACATACACAGTCACATACACACACACACAAACACACACACTGGCTTCCTTAAAACCCTGCAATATAGACTTAAATACAAAACTGAATGCTGAATAAAAATGCACAGTTAATCTATTACTGACAACAAGCAAACACACACACACACACACACACACACACACACACACACACACACACACACACACACACACACACACACACACACACACACACACACACACGCGCGCGTCCTGAGCTCAAACATAAATCCAATTTTTCCATCCCCCAAAACCCTCCTCTCTTCTCCACATCTTTCATCTCACCAGCATTTTTCGGTTGCTCCACACACAAAAAATTCTGATAAAATGAAATAACAACAAAAAAAACAACAAAATAAGATACAATTAAATTGTAATAGATTATAATAAAAGGTCCGGTAATTTCAGCAGCTACATAAGCACGATATATATATATATATATGTATGTATATATGTGTATATATATGATGAGTTCTCTTCAGTCAGCTTGCACATCCAAAAATCGATATGGGATTTAAAAAAACCTGATGGTGTTTTAATGAAGAAAAATAAGATCGAAAGCAGAATACTGAATGAACTAATCTATCATTGTAACTATGAGTATTACACCAAAGAACTGATAAGCAATCTTTTGAGCAGTATCACTTGTCCATAAAATCCTATGTGTGTGTGTGTGTGAGTGTGTGTGTGTGTGTGTGTGTGTGTGTGTAAGTGTGGGTGATGTGGGGAAATGGAGAGCAGGGGAAGGGTGAAGTTTACACGACGAAACTTGCGTCCACATTATGATGTCCATTGCCATGACTTTTCCTTTTGTGCTGGAGAGGTCGTTTGGACCTTGCACTGAATTTGTCAGACAGTGTGTCCTGAATTCGTTTTGAACCTGACGGAGCCAATGTCTCTGCAGGTGGTAGGGTGCATGCTGGGTATGCTGGTGCCATCCATACCATCGGCCAGCATTGGCCTATTCTTTTACGAAAGGTGGATGGAGGTTACATTTTACAGACATTGCCATAACAGCCTCCGTTGAAAATACAGGGGGGGGGGGGGGGGGGAATAATAATCGGGAGAAAAGTTTATACCCCAAAACAAAACAAAACACAATCCTGTTACACTGGTTTTCAAAAAACATTGCAGAGTTTTGTTTCTGGCTCTTTTTGCATAAAAAAATGTGTGTGTGTGTGCGCGTGCGTGCGTGTGTGTGTGCGTGTGTTGTGTGTGTGTGCGCGCGTGCGTGCGTGTGTGTGTGTGTGTGCGCGTGCGCGCGCTCTCACGTCCGTATGTGTATGTTTGTGTGCGGAGTGATTTATTAAAAAGAAAGAAGCAAACTGTATTCGGCGACCAAGGCCACAAAAAGGTACTGATGAATGATGAAGAGAGAGGAGAGGAGAGAGAGAGAGAGAGAGAGAGAGAGAGAGAAGAGAGAGAGAGAGAGAGAGAGAGAGAGAGAGAGAGAGAGAGAGACATTGAAGCCCACACAAGGGCAAAATATCAGTTCTCAAATATCAATACCATAATTCGAAATGCTAACGACATGAGAAGACGATAACATATTTATCAATCAAAATGATATGCATCAACTGAGCTCATTGTTTGATATGTTTGAAACAAAGATGCTGCTTTACACATCCCCCTCCTTCCCTCTCCTCCCCCCCCACCACCTCCCGACACAGCCCCCACCATAACAACAGCCGATGTGTTTTGAGCAAAAAGATGTCAACTTTGTGTATACTCCGATCTGCAGCTAAAAAGAAAACATGCACAGAATTTCAGGACCTGTGCTTCATCACTTATTTCAAGCACAAGATCAGCTCACACACAATTCTTCATAATATCAACATAGAGTATACATGTACATCAAAATAACAAGAGTATTGCGAGGAACTGAATGCTCATTATGTATTATGCTGTTCGTAAAATTAAATCTCTCAGTCCCCCCCAAAAAAAACAAAACAAAACTGTCATTTGTCTTCACCCTCCTTGCACTCATGTAACTTAAGGCACAGAGAATGATTATTTGCATGGGAAAATTTTGACTTTTTGTATTCATACTTTGTAAAATGTCTTCCTTCGGAAACTGATTACAAGGCAGCAATTTCGTTTCTGGGAATAAATGAATACTGCTATTTTTTTTTTACAAAAAATTCAAGCAACTCCAAACAACCATCCTCTTTCCACTTGGTCTGTTTTATTTTTAATTTGCTCCCAGACAAATCTTTAAGCAGTTATGATTCTTGTATAGTCTGCACCCCCTCAACCCCCATATACGTTATGCTGTGTTTTGATCAGTCGTATAATAAACATTTAACAAAAGCGAAATAAACTGATACAGCAACAGTTGTTGCCCTTATATTTCTGGGTTTGAATTTTAGTGACACCAATGTCAGTGAGAATGTGTCTTGCAATCGACCCCCCCCCTCCACATAATGCTGATTAATTGCACTTTTAAGTTCCCCCAAAAATGCTAAGCAAAAAAGCTTACCTATGTACATTTCCACAACAACAACAAAATATCATGTGTATGAGATGTTTTAACTTTAAAAATATCTCCTTGATTAATGCACTGTAAAGACAGGAAAAAAGATTACCCCCCAAAAAACACACACAACCCCAAAAAAGACAAAAAACCCCCAAACAACCTCCCCACACACACCACTTGCCAATTACCCAACTACACCCCAAAAGCCTGCAAACTCCGACCCCCCCCCCCTTCTCCCACATACCTGGACTTTATCATAGTGCCAACAAATCCTTAAGAACCCAGGTTCAGCCACGTAAGCGACAAATGCAGGCGTCTACATAGGTACTCTAGTTAGCTAAAAACAAACAAACAAACAAACAAGCACTTCTCCCTTGAGGTCGGAATTGGTACAATTTGTAAATCGATTCATCATCATCATCATCATCTTCATCATCATTTTACGGATTATGTTATTTTCATCATTTTTAAGGATTCGTATTATCATTATCGTCGACCTCATCGTCATAATCATCATCAATATGATCATCGTCATCATATCAATATCATCATCATCATTAGTTTACAGATGGTATAATCATCATTTTTAAGGATTCGTATCATCGTCGTGGACATGATGATAATGATGATGGGAGCTGGAGGTGATCATGGTTCATGCAGACAACAGCGGTGAGGTGGAGTGCGTGCTGCCCGCGCTGAGAGCTCTCTGTCTCTCCGTCTCTGTCTCTCTCTGCTGCTGCAGTCCTAGTGACCATTGGAGGGGGTGTCTGTGAACAACACAACAGCTGAAATCAACAGGAGGGGATGTGTGTGGACAATGCAACAGCTGAAATCAACAGGAGGGTGTGTGTGTGTGGACAAAGTAACAGCTGAAATTAACAGGAGGGGGTGTGTGTGTGGAGAAAATAACAGCTGAAATCAACAGGAGGGGGTGTGTGTGGACAAAATAACAGCTGAAATTAACAGGAGGGGGTGTGTGTGTGGAGAAAATAACAGCTGAAATTAACAGGAGGGGGTGTGTGTGTGGAGAAAATAACAGCTGAAATCAACAGGAGGGGATGTGTGTGGAGAAAATAACAGCTGAAATCAACAGGAGGGGGTGTGTGTGGACAAAATAACAGCTGAAATCAACAGGAGGGGGGGGGGGGGGGGGGGTGGACAACACAACAGCTGAAATCAACAGGAGGGGGTGTGTGTGGACAACACAACAGCTGAAATCAACAGGAGGGTGTGTGTGTGGACAACACAACAGCTGAAATTTACAGGAGGGGATGTGTGTGGACAATGCAACAGCTGAAATCAACAGGAGGGTGTGTGTGTGGACAATGCAACAGCTGCAATTAACAGGAGGGGGTGTGTGTGGACAAAATAACAGCTGCAATCAACAGGAGGGTGTGTGTGTGGACAATGCAACAGCTGAAATCAACAGGAGGGGGTGTGTGTGGACAACACAACAGCTGAAATCAACAGGAGGGGGTGTGTGGGGACAATGCAACAGCTGAAATCAACAGGAGGGGGTGTGTGGGGACAATGCAACAGCTGGAGTCCTAATGACTATTGGGGGGGTTGGGAGGGGTTGGGAGTGGGGGGGGGGTTGCATGTGGAAAACATAACAGAGATCGGAATCAGAACGGTTAGAAGAAATAAAATTAACAGTTGTCAATTACAACACAGAAAAAGTGTCTGTTTTAAAGTGTCCTACTTTCTTGCTTCTCTCCTAACTCTCTGAAGCATCATTGGGGCACCATGCTAAATTTTTAATAATATATTTCCCCTTTTTTCTCGAATCTTTGATAAATCATTTTAAAAAAATGATGGATAGGTTGTGATATATATCAACTGACTTTACTTCATCCACCTTGACTCAAATGTTCTCGATTCAAATAAGTTAGAACCTGGTTTGAAGGAGTTTGACTTATTCATATAAGGAATAACATTCATAAGAAACAGAATAAACAGTAGCACATCGACAATAAGCTTAGATCGTGCTCAAGCACGTACAAGAAGACAACATTGGCATCGCAGACATAGGAATTCCTGCAACAACAAGACATTAATGAAAAATATGACATCATGGTGTTGGTTTTTCCAGTAAAAGAAATACGTCGACACCTTTAAGCAACCTTCTTCTTTTCTTCATTTTTATTTAAAGCCTAGCAATCCTTTCGTCATATTCTAGCAACACTGCACTCAGGTTGTGTGGAACATGACAGCCATCATGTCCCACACTGAAAGAGCCACAGCAACAGCCACAAAGCTCTGAGAGCCGCACAGAGGTCTAAGCTCATGGGTCAGATAGCTTCTTCCTCTGGGTTTGGCCCCCAACCAATCATCAATCATTCACGTGGCGGTGGAAAAGTTCACCACGCTGTAAAAGCGGGAGTGGACAGAGGAGTGTAAAAGATCAAGCCTGGTTTCAGGGTTCCCACTGTACAGTAGCTCTGCGGGCAGCTTCAGCTTTCGCTGGTTATTTATTTTACTTTTTGAAAATATTTTATTCCACTTTAAGCCACGGCAGAGTTCTCTGCGTAAAAATTCGGGTTGCTCTCCCCGGGGAGAGCGCTTTCGCCACAAGAACAGCGCCACCCATTTTTTTCTGTTCTTGTCTGCAACTGTATTGTTTCCCTGTCAGAGTGGCTTTTTTCTACAACATTTTGCCAGGGACAGCTCTGTTGTTGCCGTGGGTTCTTTTACGTGCTCTATATTATTTTTGTGTAACACACGAAATCTCGGTTTATCGTCTCATCCGAAAGACTAGCGCCCAGATCACCACTCATGGTCTAATGGATAAGGGAAAAGTTTTGGGCCCAAACGGCGATCAAACCACTGCACACTTCCGACCTGGACTTATCGCTCTCTGGGCAGGCATGTTACCTCTAGACCACCGATCCATAGCATGCAGACAAATTCCATAAACGCTAGACCACGTCTGTTAAAAGAGAAACACACTAAATACTTCAACTGCATGACCCCAAGTGTCAGTGTCATGTGGACGCCTGGCAAATGCTGACAGTGAATCACCAAACACACTTGATCTTTGGTGTGTATGTACACGTGACAAGGAGGAAGGCATTGGAAGGTCTGCAATAAGTCAAAGTCGTTCAAAAAGTCACCGACGAGTCAAAGTCATCCAAGAAATCGTGCAATGAGCCAAAGTTACCCAGTCGTTCAAAAGTCACACAATGTGTCAAAGGCATTAATAAAGTTACCCCAGGGGTCAAAGTCGTTCAAAAAGTTACCCCAGGGGTCAAAGTCGTTCAAAAAATTACCCCAGGGGTCAAAGTTGTTCAAAAAATTACCCCAGGGGTCAAAGTCGTTCAAAAAGTTACCCCAGGGGTCAAAGTTGTTCAAAACATTACCCTTGGGGTCAAAGTCGTTCAAAAAGTTACCCCAGGGGTCAAAGTCGTTCAAAAAATTACCCCAGGGGTCAAAGTCGTTCACTGGGTCAGCTAGATTATGATCATATGTTTATCAACACAAAACTTGCAAAAAAGGAATACTATTTGGTGACCTCCACACCACCAACAACAAAAGTGACCAATCAAAGGCAACATGTACACAACAGGAACCAGAATTCCTGTATCACCCAAAGCTGCTAGTGCAGGCAGTCTAGCTGGAGTCTGTGGAGAAAAATCATATGATCAGTGATGAGAAACGACAGCCAGAAAGGCTTTCTTGGCTTACTTGGTTGGCTGTTGTGATGGGTTTGGTTTCGCTTTTTTTAAATATATTTTTTTTATAGAATTTTGCTTTATTTTTTGGTGTGTGTTAGTGTGTGTATGTGTGTGTGTGTGTGTGTGTGTGTGTGTGTGTTTGTGTGTGTGTGTGTGTGTGTGTGTGTGGTGTGCCCGTGTGTATGTGTGTGTGTGCCCGTGTGTGTGTGTGTGTGTGTGTGTGCCCGTGTGTGTGTGCGTGTGTGTGTGTTTGTGTGTGTGTGTGTGCGTGTGTGTATGTATGTGTGTATGTGTGTGTGTGTGCCCGTGTGTGCGTGCGAGTGTGTGTTACGACTGTGCTACTCACTGGGCAGGGGAGATAATGCTGGGCTGTTGTCGTACAGACTGGCGTGGTGAATGCTGGGACTTAGGACTGCAGAGGCATCGGTGCTGTAGCCGGAGTCTGCAACATCATCCCCAATGGTCCACATTCCATCACACAGGTGACAACAGTTCAAACTCATGCTATCTCCCTCTGTCTGTCTGTTTCTCTATCTTTCTCTTCAGGATGTGCATACATGTACGGAGACTCGTCTATGTATGTACGTATGTATGTATGTATGTATGTATGTATGTATGTATGTACGCACGTATGTATGTATGTATGTATGTATGTATGTATGTATGTATGTATGTCTCTGTCTGTCTGTGTGTCTGTCTATCTATCTATCTATCTATCTATCTATCTATCTATCTATCTATCTATCTATCTATCTATCTATCTATCTATCTATCTATCTATCTATCCATCCATCTATCTATCTATCTACCAATCTGTCTGTCTATCTCACAAAAACTAAAAGAATATCTCTCTCCTCCAACCCCCATCTCTATCTCTCTTGATTTCAAACACTTTTAACGTTAAAACGACGTAAGCACACACACACACACACACACACACACACACACACACACACACACACACACACACACACACACACACACACACACACACACACACACACACTCATTTACTGAGAGTGAAATGACCTGTCTGCGCGTACGTGGGTGTGCACAAGGATATTTTTGCACGCAATGTCTGAGTGTGCGCGCGTGGGTGCGTGCGTGTGTTGTACGTATGCGCGCGCGTGCGCGAGCATATGTGTGCATGCATGTGCGCGCGTGTATGTACTTTTGTACATGCATGAGCGCGTGTAGCGTTCCTATCCAGACAGTGTGTGTGTGTGTGTGTGTGTGTGTGTGAGGGACTCACGGGGGGAGGTGAGGGTGACGGGGGCGGTGTTGGGCAGCAAGGAGTAGCCCATGAGGTGGGGGTGGGTGCCGGCACTGAAGGCCTGGCTGCCCCCCTCCCCTCCCCCCCCCACACTGCCGCTGCTGCTGCTGAAGGGACTGGCGCTGTCTGCACCTGCAACAAGACACCACAGCTGACTGCTGCACCTGCAACAAGACACCACAGCTGACTGCTGCACCTGCAACAAGACACCACAGCTGACTGCTGCACCTGCAACAAGACACCACAGCTGACTGCTGCACCTGCAACAAGACACCACAGCTGACTGCTGCACCACCCGTGAGAGCAAAACACGATGACGATGACGATGATGATGATGATGATGATGGTGATGATGAGGCATGGAATCTTTTATGCGTCTGAAACGTATTAGTTACACTGGAATAAAGCAGGAAATCCCGTCCCTCCCTTTCCCCTCCCACTTCCAGACCCTACCCCCCAAAATTACCCCGAGAGCACCCCTTCCTCCTCTCAAATAAACACCCTCCTCCCCCCTCCACCAAACCAAAGCAAGCTACAACAATAAATCCCAAACGTTAAAAACCCAAACCGACCAACCGACAAAAACCTCTTCCCTCTTCACCCCCCTCCTCGATTAACAAACAAAAGACCCCAACCAACAATGAATTAATACACAGAGAGACAGACAGACAGACAGAGAGAGAGCGAGAGAGAGAGAGAGAGAGAGAGAGAGAGAGAGAGAGAGAGAGAGAGAGAGAGAGGGGGGGGGGAAGCTGGTCAATATTCACGACGATAAAAGAAAGAGTTGTATTTAATGTCCACGATAACAGTTCCTGTCTTCCTCAGCCCTCAGGTATTGATGGACGCCCTCACCCACAGCCCTCATTATTGATGGACGCCCTCACCCACAGCCCTCATGATGGACGCCCTCACCCACACACAGCCCTCATGATGGACGCCCTCACCCACCCACAGTCCTCATGATGGACGCCCTCACCCACAGCCCTCATGATGGACGCCCTCACCCACCCACAGCCCTCATGATGGACGCCCTCACCCACCCACAGCCCTCATGATGGACGCCCTCACCCACCCACAGCCCTCATGATGGACGCCCTCACCCACAGCCCTCATGATGGACGCCCTCACCCACCCACAGCCCTCATGATGGACGCCCTCACCCACCCACAGCCCTCATGATGGACGCCCTCACCCACACAGCCCTCATGATGGACGCCCTCACCCACAGCCCTCATGATGGACGCCCTCACCCACCCACAGCCCTCATGATGGACGCCCTCACCCACCCACAGCCCTCATGATGGACGCCCTCACCCACAGCCCTCATGATGGACGCCCTCACCCACAGCCCTCATGATGGACGCCCTCACCCACAGCCCTCATGATGGACGCCCTCACCCACAGCCCTCATGATGGACGCCCTCACCCACAGCCCTCATGATGGACGCCCTCACCCACAGCCCTCGTCATCAGTGGTCCGGGTCCTCCCAGTCCAGCAGTTTCACTACAGCCTCCTTCTTCTTCTGCAAGCTGAAGCAGGCTTGCTTGTTGGTTTTTAAAATTTTTTAAAAACATGTTTTCTTCGGTTTTTATACAGGAGCAGAGTTGCATTTTTAAAGATTTCTTTCTTTCGATGAAAAGCGGTTATCTACCTACTATCTTGAATCTAAGTACACGAGTTGTGTTATGTTTTTCCTCCAATCAAAACCTGTTATCTTTATTATCTGTTTTCTTGTATCTAGGTAATGGAAGTATGCCCTATTTTATTCTGAATTCCACAGCGTTTCTCTATTTAAAAAAAAGGCTACATCCTGGAGGTCGGAGTGCGGCCACCTTAACGGTGACTGAAAACCATCCCTCACCCAACACCTCCCTGTTAGTGGTGGACCTCGGAGCTCCAGCCGAGGAATGAAAAATTAATGTAGATACAGGAGTCTCTTTTATTTGTCATAAAATGTTCTTTCCAACAGGAAAAAAACCCTCCACACAAAAATCGCTTTGTTTCTCTGTTAGGCCTAGTTGATTTCACTCCTTTAGCAGCAAGTTGTCAATCGTTTCATGCTTATCTACCAGCTTAGTGTTATCAACTTACGTTCTAGTGGTAAACTCACTTTCACACAAAGGGCATGATTAAAGGAATACGCTCCCTTTGTCGTGCCATGTATAGGTTAGAAGAAGTTCTTCTTTTCCTGTTGTCCAGTTATAATATACCAGGTCCTTTCTTTGTTTTACTGAATTACCAAGCTTTCTACGTTTGTCATTAAAAAAACCCACCGATGATGTGTATCTCAGGTATGCGCCAAGATTTGTGTAATGTGTTAAACTATTTTATTTCTTTCTATGCTACATAACAAAGGTTTATCGCATCTGAATACTTTTCTATTCCTCCTCTCTTCTTTCTTCTTCGTCTTTAAGAGTCTGTCTAATAGTACACAGCTATAGCAGTCTCCGTAGTGTAAACCTTATAATTATATAGTTTTCCCTAAGTTCAAATCTTGCCTATTTCAATTAATTAAAAACAAAATTACATCTCTGCAGCACAGATAGCTCCTTAGATACAGATTCAGTTTTCACTGAGTTCAAATTTCTCCTGTCTCAATTGCCTTGATAATTATATTTCCAAAGCACTGAGAAGACTGTTTTAGCATGGAGGAAAGACACCACAGCCATATCATCTTCGTGCTACCACTGGCAACAAATGGTGAACTAGCCCCGACAGCCGTGTCTCTCGTGTTTTACCAGTCCAGTGCTATTAGCGCTGGCGTTTTATGACTCTGCACTAGAGAGCTCTCAACAAAGCATGAATAATAAATAGAAGCGGGTGTTTCTCTCCCTTGACCGTCTCGTCCATTTTGGTGATTAAACAACAACAGCTGAAGCCGGCGTTTTGACCTAGGGGGAAGGGCAGAGAATTTTATTTTCCTCTGTCTTTATTATGACCCCCCCCCCCCCCCCCAACCAACCAGCCAATCAAAACCACACAAAATCATAATGCGCACGTCAAATAAAAACAACTACGCAACAAGAGCTGTCCCTGGAAAATTTCTGTCGGAAAAAAGCCATTCTGATAGGGAAACAATTACAGCTGCAGACAGGACAAGAAAAAATAATGGGTGGCGCTGCTCTTGTGGCGACGCGCTCTCCCCGGGGAGAGTAGCCCAAATTTCACGCAGAGAAATCTGCCGTGACTTAAATTAAACTGGTATGAAAAAGGTTTCATGAAAAAACCTAACCAAAGTGTGGGAAGGAAGAATTGATAAAAAGGTTAGCTGGCATCTCTCTTCACATGCCAAAATTAAGCTCATCTATTTTCTGAAGTTTTTTTTGTTGTTGTCTTTTTGTTGTTGTTTGTTTCGCTTTGACACGTACACATCGATGTACTGACTGAAGCGATGGTAGAGAGAGAGAGAGAGAGAGAGAGAGAGAGAGAGGGGGGGGGGGGGGAGGAGAGAGAGGAGTCGAACTGGAACTCGAAGAAAAATATTTTATTGAGGGTATTTGGATAAGCCAGAGGCTTCTTTACACCAGGCCCACATGGGAAAAAAAGTGAAAACAAACATATCAATGAATCAACAAACAAGATAATGTCAACTAGCAATGAAATGAATCACTCAAATTGCCATTCAATTATTGAAAAATCAAGAAATCCATGAAAGAGAGAGAGAGAGAGGAAACACATCTATACACATATCTATGACAGTGAAAGAAAAGAAAACAAAGTTTTACGAGTGCTTAAGAAGTACCCAACTTCATAAGACAGTTTTTGACAATTTCATTTAAAGAACGAAGAAGCATGTAACAGGTAGATACTAATCTGTAATAGCATGGTGTACTGGAAACAATATCCGCTCTACCGAAAAAAGACAAAAATATGATTTGTTAGAAATTATGACAAAAAACAACAAAAACAATAACAAAGATGGGCTTGAGCTTGCGCGCGCGCGCACACACACAC
>CM054135.1:96383789-96408789 GCA_028751875.1 Rapana venosa | reverse complement strand
CGTACGCGACCATGAAGGTCGCTGCATTCCGACTTCAGGGATGTATGCTGGGTATGCTCGTGTCTCCATAACCCACCGATCACTGACATGAATGACGGAATCTTTAACGTAAATATTCGGTATTCTCCATGCGTATATACAGGAAGGGAATTAAAGCACTGGCAGGTCTGTACTTGAAGTTGACCTGGGAGATCGTAAAAATCCCCATCCTTAATTCCCCAGACGTCGCCGAGATTCGAACCGATGACTTCATGGACCCATAGGAGTGAAGTGGAACGGTCTTAACCACTCGGCTACAGTGTCCGTCGCCTGGGCATCTGCACTGGGGTAAAAGTCCATTGGGGAGTCTGTGATAGGATCGTTCGCACAGTTTATTTTGTTTTATACTGTTTTACTTTGTTCTGTTGTTTTTTTGTGTTAAAAAAATAAGATCATATTTTGTTTTACATTGTTTTACTTTGTTCTGTTATCTTTTTTTGTTAAGATCATACTGGAACCTTTGTTCAGTGTAACACCGTTTCTTGTGTAAATAGTAAAAGGAGCTCCCCCCCCCCCCCCCTCCAAACGACACATACAGATGAGAGATGAGAGAGAGAGAGAGAGAAGAGAACTCTCTGAACACTGAAAGAGAGAAGAAAAGGGAGCAGGGATGAAGGGAGGGGGAAAGAAGACAATGCAGGTTTCATCCATATCACTAACCACTCACTAAAATGTCCCCGTCTCAGTGACACTTAACCTTGCAAGTTTCTCTATATGTCACACTATAAGGTGTACCTTTCATCTCAACAACACTACCATAGTGTCTCGCATTCATTCCCAGTTACCACACACAAATATCATTTCAACAATAAAAATGGTCCCATTTATGCATGGTTTTTTTGTATCACAATTTGTCAAGTACCCTCTACTAAACCCACTTCCCCCCCCCAACCCGCCAAATAATAAAAAAAATCACACTAAAGACAACAACAAAGGTACACATATTGCTATGAGTTATAATTTGACATAAAGTTTTCGAAATGTTTTACATCTTGCTGACACTCTATTCTGTCTCTCTTCTGCAAACTAATAAGACAAGAAATATAAAAACCAAATTAAATAACCATAATAAATAAATAAAGACATTGACAACATGCCAGTTGATGATGCAAGACACAGACAAAAAACACACACATACAGTCAAAAATACACAATTAATAAAGTAAACAGTATTACTCTTTCATCCTCCTCCTTCTCTCTCTCTCCTCACACACACACACAATTCCCCTACACCCCTCTCAAACTACACAACTTTCCACCGTCCTTGAACCCCACTCACCCATCACCCACCCCCACCACACACACACACACATCCCAACCCCCCTGCCCCCCCCACTACACACACACCATTCCCCCCCCCTGCCCACCCCCCCACTACACACACACCATTCCCCCCTCCCCTGCCCCCCCCCACCATACACACAACACCATTCCCCCCCCCCTGCCCCCCCCACTACACACACACCATTCCCCCCCCCCCTGCCCCCCCCCCCACTACACACACAACCATTCCCCCCCCCCTGCCCCCCCCCCACTACACACACACCATTCCCCCCCCCCTGCCCCCCCCACTACACACACACACCATTCCCCCACCCCTGCCCCCCCCCCCCCCACTACACACACACCATTCCCCCCCCCCTGCCCCCCCCCCACTACACACACACCATTCCCCCCCCCCCTGCCCCCCCCACTAACACACACACCATTCCCCCCCCCTGCCCCCCCCCCCCCCACTACACACACACCATTCCCCCCCCCCTGCCCCCCCCCCCACTACACACACACCATTTCCCCCCCCCCCTGCCCCCCCCACTACACACACACCATTCCCCCCCCCCTGCCCCCCCCCCCCACTACACACACACCATCCTCCCCCCCCCTGCCCCCCCCCCCCCACTACACACACACCATTCCCCCCCCCCCCTGCCCCCCCCACTACACACACACACCATTCCCCCCCCCCTGCCCCCCCCCCCCCCACTACACACACACCATTCCCCCCCCCCTGCCCCCCCCCCCCACTACACACACACCATTTCCCCCCCCCCCTGCCCCCCCACTACACACACACCATTTCCCCCCCCCCCTGCCCCCCCCCCACACACACACCACACCATTACCTTCCCCCCCCCCTGCCCCCCCCCCCACTACACACACACCATTTCCCCCCCCCCCTGCCCCCCCCACTACACACAACACCATTCCCCCCCCCCCCCTGCCCCCCCCCCCCCCACCCCCCCCCCACTACACACACAACACATTTCCCCCCCCCCCCCTGCCCCCCCCCCACTACACACACACCATTCCCCCCCCTGCCCCCCCCCCCCCCCACTACACACACACCATTCCCCCCCCCCTGCCCCCCCCCCACTACACACACACCATTCCCCCCCCCCCCCCTCCCCCCCCCCACAACACACACCCATTTCCCCCCCCCTGCCCCCCACTACACACACACACACACCATTCCCCCCCCCCCCCCTGCCCCCCCCCCCACTACACACACACACCATTTCCCCCCCCCCCTGCCCCCCCACCACACAACACACACCATTTCCCCCCCCCCCCCTGCCCCCCACCCCTCCACACACACACCATTCCCCCCCCCCCCTGCCCCCCCCCCCACTACACACACACACCATTTCCCCCCCCCTGCCCCCCCACTCACACACACACACACCATTTCCCCCCCCCTCCCCCTCCCCCCCCCCACACACACACACACCATTTCCCCCCCCTCCACACACCACCCCACCTTCCCCCTACACACACACACCATTCCCCCCCCCCCTCCACCCCCCCCCCCCCACACACACACAACCATTTCCCCCCCCCCCCCCCCCCCCTGCCCCCACTACACACACACACCATTTCCCCCCCCTGCCCCCCCCCCACTACACACACACACACACCATTTCCCCCCCCCCCCCCTGCCCCCCCACTACACACACACACACACACACACCATTCCCCCCCCCCCCTCCCCGCTCCTCCTCCCCCCCCCCTCTCCTGGTCAGACGACACTACCACTGGAGTCCAGTGACTGACCTGTTGATGGAGCTGATGCTGGGCAGCCTGTCAGGCGGGCAGACGCCCTCAGTGCCCAGGTTGCTGCGGATCTCCCAGGCGAACATGGAGGGGTTGACCGTCTTCATGCGGTCGATGGCCCTCACCACCACCGGCGTGGCCACCTTGGGCTTCGAACCCCCGATCACCCCGGGCTGGAAGGACCCCGTCTTCTCATACCTGCACCACGGGCCAACTGCAGGAGTTAGGTACATGGCTGCAGGAGTTAGGTGCATGGCTGCAGAATTTAGGTACACGGCTGCAGGAGTTAGGTACATGGCTGCAGAAGTTAGGTACACGGCTGCAGAAGTTAGGTGCATGGCTGCAGAAGTTAGGTACATGACTGCAGAAGTTAGGTACATGGCTGCAGAAGTTAGGTACATGGCTGCAGAAGTTAGGTACATGGCTGCAGAAGTTAGGTACACGGCTGCAGGAGTTAGGTACATGGCTGCAGAAGTTAGGTACATGGCTGCAGGAGTTAGGTACATGGGTGCAGAAGTTAGGTACATGGCTGCAGGAGTTAGGTACATGACTGCAGCTCACCTTTTGTGGGAAAACAGGTTTTTTTCATGGTGTTCTATGAAGTATGCTCTAGGCCTACTAACGTGTCATTAATTTTGACAGCGTTTGACTCAAGTTCTTCTTCTTTGCCGAACGCTCAGAAAGCAACTATTGTTGTCTGTCTTATAAGCGAAAATGCGTTGCGTTGCCGTTAAGCGCCTGGCAAGTCAGGCCCAGCGCATCCGACTTCAGTGTGTGAGAGAATTCTTTTTCCAGTTTTTCTAGAAAAAAAGGCAGGAGGATGGACGAAGAAGGCAGAAAATAGACGAAAGGGAGGTGAGAGGAAGAAAAGGAACAACGAAGAGTCAAAGAGAGGGATAGAAAAGAGGAAATTCCTAGCACAGAATTTCCAAGAGGTTGGGGTGCTATTTATACTGACAGGCCCCGGGCATCCCCACGGAGGATCTTGACCCAGGTCAGAAGCGTTGTCAGTTCTGGATGTCGGCAAAGTGCTGTCCTACACCAAAATGCTGTCATGCTGTAAATAACTGTTCAGTTGAGATGGTCTTCAGCCACGACAAGCTCTCAGCATAGCAACCTGTACTTTTCTTTAAAGGAACGACAACTATCCTCTGAAGCTGGAGTATGGCTGCCTACATGGAGGAGAGGTGGACGAAAAGAGCAAACTTCTCATCCAGTGTATACCATACCAACGGCAACGAAACAAAATTGGTGAGTGTAACAGCCACCGACCTGTACAACGTACCCTGGACACTAGTCAGAAGGCAAGCTAAAAAACCCCAACAACAACCCACAATGAAACCCGATAAGTGGAAGTGAAATAACAGGGTAGGCTTCAAGATTGTGGAAAGAAAAGGTGGAAAAAAGAAAAGTAACAAAATGATGATAAGGTTTCGGATTATGATGATAGAAGGAAATTGAATTTTAAAAAAGCAACAACAAAAAACCCCAATACAACCAAACAACCTCAACCAAACAACCTATTACAAGCCAACGACCAAACAACTAACCTGAACCAGAAGGCAACAACAAAACCACCAACCAACAACCACAACCAACCAACCGAAACCAAGGAAATCACCCCGACCTTCAAGTATAGTGGACACGAAGAAGTAAAACCACATACAACACAGAAACAAAATGATGATAGTTTCAGATATGATGAGAGAAGAAGAAAAAAAGAAACAAAAGACAGACAGACAAAAAACAGACACACAAACAACACCAACAACAACCAACCACAACAACCAACAACCAACACAACCACACCACAACCAACCAACCAACAACCAACACACCACCAACCAACACAACCAACAACACCCCACCCCCCCCACACACAACATACACACACACACACAGCACACAAACACACAAAACACAAAACACCACACACCACCACAACAACAGACACAATACACACACACACCACACCACACACACACACACACACACACACACCACAACACACAACACAGACAAACCAACACCACACACACACACAAAACACCACCACACCACAACACACCACAACACACACACACACACACACACACCACACCACCACACACAAACACCCCACCCCCACCCACACCCCCCCCACCCACCCCCCCACCACACACCACCACCACCCACACACCACCACCACACACACACACAAACACCAATCACCACACACACCACACCCCACACCACACCCCCCCACACACACCACACACACCACACACACCACACCACCCCCCCCCCACACACACACACCACCCACACCCCACCCACCACACCCCCCCCCCCCCACCCACACCCCCCCCCCCCCCCCACAACCCCCCCCCCCCACCCCCCCCCCCCCACACACCCTCCCCCCCCCCCCCACACATACACACACACGCACACACTGGAACGCTCTGTTCTTTTCTGGATATTGAGAACATTCTTTGCACTCAGTACGGTTTTCGAAAATCCTGTACTAGAAAAATTGTTTCTTTAATCTACAGATTGAAATTAAATGCCTTTCGAGCAAAGTTTGCCAAAAATATACAATGTATATGCGGTGACAAATTTTCTAATGTTCATGTTCTGTATCAATGTCAAGGTTTAAAAACGTTTTTACCATCATTTCAAGATAAGTCTCTGCAGGAAGTTTTAACCAATCCAGAGTTATTATGTGAGATAGCCTTGTCTCTGTTGCAATCCCCAGTATTCTCTTTTTTGTAAAGTATGGTCGTGGGAATCTACATTTTGCTTGTTTCACAGCTGCCGTTACAAGTAGTTCAAAATTGTTTGTTTTCCAACATTAGAGTATTTTTCAATTGTTGTGGGTTTTTGTTAGATTTTGAAGTTCTATGCCATGTTTTTTGCAACATACTATTTATATAGATTGGAATAATCTTTTAATGTGCATTCATACCAACACATATCTATTCTACTTAAAGCCCTTATCTCATTATGTCCCCCCCACCCCCACCCCAAATCCCCCCCTGCCTCCATCGTCTAATATCACTTTAAGTGAACAGAAGTAAAATTGAAGACACACTGGAACGCTCAGACCTGGCGATGATCTTGCTGACGCAGCCATGGGACACCCTCAGGCGGCGGGAGATGTCTGTGGGCTTCATCTTCTGGCTGTGCAGCTGGATGATCTGCCGCCGCACCTCTTCGGGCAGCGGCCGCCCGTTCACATAGGCCCCGCCCAGCTGGTTCACTCCCGCAGAACCTGCCACAGCAAAGGGCCAGCCTGTTTAATAGCGACAACAGCAGCAACAACAGCAATAATAACAGCAATAAGAGCAGCAACAACAACAATAATAATAATAACAATAAGAGCAGCAGCAACAACAATAATAACAATAAGAGCAGTAGCAAAACAACAACAATAATAACAATAATAGTAAACACAATAAGAGCAGCAATAACAACAATAATAACAATAAGAGCAGCAACAACAACAATAAGAGCAGCAATAACAACAATAAGAGCAGCAGCAACAACAATAATAACAATAAGAGCAGCAACAACAATAATAACAACAATAGTAATAACAATAAGAGCAGCAATAACGACAATAATAACAACAATAAGAGCAGCAACAACAATAACATTATTCCTGTTGCTGCTGCTACTACTACTACCACTAGCAACAACAGAATTAATAATTAATGATGGTGATGATGATGATGACGATAATAATAATAAGTCTAGGAAAGTGAGTGGTTGAAGGTTCCAGTCTTTTTCCGACACAGAAGCTTTCTCTACATTTTCATATTCCTTTAAGAAGTGGTCTGGGTGCTTGTCTATCGGAAAAGACTTTGACAATGTCCCGAATGCAATACTCGTGTACGCGCTTTTTGACCACACGTTTATTTTTCGAGTATGTGCGATACTTTCCTAGACCATTGCTTTCGTATAATACCCAACCAAGATAAAGAATAACATAAAAAATACAAAACAAAACCGGAGAAAAACCAACCAAGCAAAAGATACCACCCAAAACCTCCATTTACAAAAGAATTTTTTCATTTGTTGGAGAAAATTGAGGTCAACTAATCTAGTGAAAGACATGATGTTGTGCTTTTTAAAGTGAGTAAACGAACATTTCAGATTTGTAAAAGTCCAATGATTTAATATCAACGAGAAAACTTTTAAAATCTTTTCTGGATTTTTTTTAACGCTCCCTAATGAATCAATGTTGATATTGTCATAACTAATTGAAATCATTCAGTACTCCTAATTACGTCTCCAACAATACCCCAAAACAGTACGGATCTTTTTTATTTTTATATTATATTGTTTACATTGTCATAACTAACTAAAATAAGTCAATACTCCTAATCACATCTCCATCACCACACAAAGACACTTTAGGTCTGTTATACTCTGACAAAGACACCATTGTTTTATTTAATTAAGACCACAAGCACTCCAGATCAAGATCAGCATAGACTATTATCTAAACTTCACGCCGAAGCCAGACGCGCTGGGCCTGACTTGGCAGGCGCTTAACGGCAGCACAACGCATTTTCGCTCATAAGACAGACAACAAAATTTGCTGCCTGAGCGTTTGAAGAAGCAGAATCTAAACTTGAATCAATCAAATATTGATCCCGACCAACCACAATGGCCACTCAAATGGAGAAACGGTAAAAATGTAGGGATTTATAATAATAATAATAATAATAATAATATTTATAATAGAGCACAGCCTGTGTTTAGCAGACATTGTATAAACTGAATATGCACAGCAAAACAAAACACAACATCAACAGCCAACAAAAGTGGTTGAAAGCTCTGGCAAACAATTTACTCAAAACGGATTCACAACAGAGGACGCAAACCGAAACATACAAGAAAACTTGCCGACTTCTCTCACGGGAAAAAAATTGTTAAATGGATTTATATCAGAGCACAACACATGCTCAACAGTCCTCTATAGAAATAAACACGCAACCCCCCCAAAAACAACCCCAAAACAAACCCAAACAAACACAACAACATCAACTAAAAAGCAACAACCCACCAAACAAACAAAAAACCCCACAACAAAACAGATAAACAGAATCAAAATATAAGATCAGCAAAAACTGATGATAAAATTATGTCTTTGAAGTATTTTAATGTTCACATCAAAACAAAATGTTACAAAAATGCATTTATCACTCATCTTCTCTCACCCTCCCCCCCCCCCCCCCCACCACAGAAAGAGAGATGTAACCAACCATTTGTTTTTGGCTCAAATTAGTATAAATTTTACTCTGGTTGCACATCCGATTCCCATTTATATTCAGATTGTTTACCGATGTAATAACACTCAATTCTTCAACATCACACTCTTTTGTTTGTTTACCATTTTTCTTACACAGGCAACACACACACACTACACTACACAAACCATGCACAGATTTTACACTCTCTACCATTTCAGCATCAGCACGATTCACACATTCAACCACCCTTTTGTTCCATTTTTAAGAGATAGATACACAGAGAGAGAGAGAGAGAGAGAGGAGAGAGAGAGAGAGAGAGTCTACTGTGTGTGTTTTTGAAGTCTTCGTCTTTTCAGTCATAACAAAGCAAAAGGCAAAATAGAGAAAGACGTAAAGTAGGGGCGAACCAAAAAAGTAATAATAATAATAATAATAATAATAATAATGATAATAATAATAATAATAATAATATGGAATTCATATTGCGCTATATCTTGCAAAAGAAATCAAAGCGCTTGCATTCAACACACCCCTACATACAACCAATAACAATTAACAGAGTTAACAAACTCAAATAAGAGGGTACTGATCTTATAGTTAACTCTCTGTGGCAAAAAAACAACCAAACAAAAAACAGACTTCTGACCAACCTCAAAATATGGTCTCTTCATCCACAACAAAAGAGCTTGTCCAAGTAACGTACAAAACAACAACAAAAAAACAAAAGCAAAACAAAAAGACTCATGCTCTTTAAATTTTTTTCCACAAGATGGAGCGAGCAAAAGCGAAAAATAAAGAAATCATTTTTGAAGGAATTTGTAATGAGCTGTGAATGCCCCAAGGATATTACTTTTCATTTACGTACAATGAATCCACCCTAAAGAAGCTTTATTGTCGTTCAACAACAACAAAATTCAATATCTTTTTGATTTGCATCTATCTCTCTCTCTCTCACTCTCTCTCCCTCTCTCTCTCTCTCTCTCTGCGTGCGTGTGCATGTGCATGTGCATGCGTACGTGCGTGCATGTGTGTGTGTGTGTGTTGCTTGTGTGTGCGCGCGCGCTGTCTTTTTTTCTTCCTTTTTTTTTTTCTCTCTCATTCTCTCTGTTTTTCAGTCTTGCCTTTATTTTGTTCCTTTTTCTGTTTTTCTGCGTCTTTCTTTGTTTCCTTTTTCCCTTTCTTTCTTTTTCCCCCCTTTGCGTTCCATTCTTAGACAAAACCGTTCTTCTTTCCCTTCCCTCAGTCAAACCATACCATGGGGGCTGGGCATTGGAAGTCACTGGAGCGTTCAAACACTCCACCCCACTTTGCTCCTTTGTCGCTGACAGAGAGAGAGAGAGAGAGAGAGAGAGAGAGAGAGAGAGAGAGAATGTGGGTCATAGGCCCCTATTATAAACACGGGGGGGGGGGGGGGGGAGGAGAGAAAACAATAAAACGATTCATAATCATAACTATTGCCCCACCCCCGAACGAAACGTTCAAACAAAACCAGCCAGCAGCCAACTAACCAGCCATGTTTCCAGCCAACCAGCCGACCAACCAGCCAACCAACCAACCATCTAACCAGCCAACCAAGCAACCATCTAACCAGCCAACAGGCAACCAACCATCTAACCAACCGACCAACCAGCCAGCCATCTAACCAGCCAACCAACCAACCAACTAACCAACTAAACCATGGCCACATATCCATTGTCTTTATATGATGTTACAGCAATGTTAACCACAAACACGTCATCTCCAGCTAACGTGACTTAAATTGACGTTTATCTAAACTTCATCAGGACACGTGAAGCAATGCACTCGATTCTTCAAGCAGCCTGTTGTGGCCAAGTTGAACCTGGCGGAGTCCATTTTCTTTCAGCCAGCAGGATGCATGCTGGGTATGTTCGTGTCGTGCCTGTCATCAGCATACCATTCTACGAACAGTGAGTGGATGGGGCGATGCTAACGTGTGTGTGTGTGTGTGTGTGTGTGTGTGTGTGCGTGCGCAAGAGTTGTGCGTGCAGTCGCATACAAGACCTTGGTTTCGGACGAGGCTATAAAAACCAAGGTCTTCGTATACAATACATCTATCTTTAAAGATACTAGTCTACTACATCACTTGTCTTTTAAAAAAAAATCTACATACACATATATATCTATATTCTACTAAAGCAAGGTGTAAACTGAACCCTTTAGTTTGATTCAGGAATGCCCAGGATAATTGCAATTACTGAAAGGAATAACAATAGCTACAGAGAGAGAGGAAAGAGGGAGAGAGAGAGAGAAAGAGAGAGAGAGAGAGAGAGAGAGAGAGAGAGAGGGGGGGG
Source organism: Rapana venosa (assembly GCA_028751875.1). Taxonomy (NCBI): domain Eukaryota; kingdom Metazoa; phylum Mollusca; class Gastropoda; order Neogastropoda; family Muricidae; genus Rapana; species Rapana venosa. The sequence continues at coordinate 96,398,150 of CM054135.1, read as the reverse complement.
GGGGGGGCGCGGAAGGAAGGAAGGAAGACAGAGAAAGATGGAGAGCTAGGGCTGGTTGTCAAGTCCGCCATTGCTGTGTCCCTACGGTCAAGAAGACTGCGGAATATGAAAATGTTATGTAAATTCTTCGTCTTCTTCTTTGTCGTCGAACACCCAGACAGCAACTGGTGTCTGTCATATGAGCGAAAATGCGTTGCGCTGCCGTTAAGCGCCTGACAAGCCAGGCCCAGCGTATCCGACACGTGACGTGGGCAAGTTGAACCTGGCAGACTTCGTTACCCTGCAGGTAGCAGGATGCATGCTGGGCATGTTCGTGCCATAGCTGGCCTACTTCTTGTATAACAAAAAGTGGACCAGTTTTTAAAATGTGCGCTAGAAGTTGAGCATGCATGCATATGCATTCGGGGACTCGGTTTACAGTCTCATTCTGGGCAGTGGAGTCAGTACCAATGTTGATTTCAGAGAAAAAAGGTCGCCTTGGACGAGTGAAGACTTGAACCCATGTCACCGTCAGGTCATCAACACAGCTCTCTAACCACAAGGCCAACAGCCACATTAACCGCTCAATACTTGGAATAATCATTAATCACCACCTCCTCCCTCCCCCGTATCGTCAACAGAACACCACGACACATCAGCGCTAGGTCTGAACACGTTCCCTCCTTTCCTGCAGGCCATAAAATAAATGAGGGTAGGTAATTACGTCGTGTCGCCAGACTGGGGCGCTTGTCCACAGGCCTTGGTACAATGACACAGCATCTGGCTGTCCATTGTCTTCCTAAGCCGCTTTTTTTGCCCCCCTTTCTGGGCCCCATTTGGGGGTCCATTTTCCCCTGCAAGCTGTCACACATCGTCACCACTCTTTATGGACACACACAAACCATCTTTTTTGTCAAAGCTGTCGCGTAAAGCGATCTCTTTGATTTGGTATAATGATGATGATGATGATGATGATAGTGATAACAATGATAATGGTGATGATGATGATATCATTCTTCTCCTCATATGATCATGATCTTTAGCAGCAACAACAGTAGCATCAACAACAGTAACATCAACAACAGTAACATCAACAACAGTAGCATCAACAACAGTAACATCAACAACAGTAGAAGCAGTAGTGGTGGTAGTAGTAAAAGAAGTAGTGGCAGTGGAAGTAGTTATGGTAACGGTGGCAGCACCAGCAATAGTAGCAGCGGTAGGAACAGCAGTAGGAACAAAAGTAGACGTAGTATTATCATCATCATCATCATCATCATCATCAGCAGCAGCAGCAGCAGCAGCAGCAGCAGCAGCAGCAGCAGCAGCAGCAGCAGCAGCAGCAGCAGCAGCAGCAGCAGCAGCAACAACAGTAGCAGCAGCAGTACTCCCAGCATCCTCCTCATCATAACGCCCACCATCCTTGTCATTATCATGACAATCCAAAGCAAAATGATCATCCTCAACGTTATAACCGTTAACATAGTTTACACTTATCCTCATCGTTATAATAATAATAAATGGAATTTATATAGCGCTATATCTTGTAAAAAACAACAAACCAAAGCGCTTGCATCCATTCCACTCCTACACATATATATATATATAACCGGTATCATAGTTTACACATCCTCATCGTTATAACCGTTATCCTAGTTTACACTTATCCTCATCGTTATAACCGTTATCCTAGTTTACACTCATCCTCATCGTTATAACCGTTATCATAGTTTACACACATCCTCATCGTTATAACCGTTATCATAGTTGACACTCGTCCTCATCGTTATAACCGTTATCATAGTTGACACTCATTCTCATCGTTATAACCGTTATCATAGTTTACACTCGTTCTCATCGTTATAACCGTTATCATAGTTTACACTCATCCTCATCGTTATAACCGTTATCATAGTTTACACTCATCCTCATCGTTATAACCGTTATCATAGTTTACACTCGTTCTCATCGTTATAACCGTTATCATAGTTTACACTCATCCTCATCGTTATAACCGTTATCATAGTTTATACATCCTCATCGTTATAACCGTTATCCTAGTTTACACTGATCCTCATCGTTATAACCGGTATCATAGTTTACACTGATCCTCATCGTTATAACCGTCATCATTGTTTACACATCCTCATCGTTATAACCGTTATCATTGTTTACACATCCTCATCGTTATAACCGTTATCATAGTTTATACATCCTCATCGTTATAACCGTTATCATAGTTTACACTGATCCTCATCGTTATAACCGTCATCATTGTTTACAGGTTTTAAAACTTTTATTTTACAGTTGCTTTCCCACACGGTCACCAAGTGCAGGACTATCAAGCACTCTACGCTAAATCCGTTCAGCAATTCATCTGGTAGAGGATCACCCCAGTCATACCCCAGTGCGCTGGTTAAGCTGCGAGTACGTCTACGACTTTCTACAGCCTGTGGGAACTGGTCAGACGAGATTTTCATAGAGAGAAAAAAAGTTCTTACTGTAAAAATGATACGCACATGGGTACAGGTGCTAGTTGACATCATCAGTATTTGTTTTTAACTCGGGCAAGTTTGTTTATTTGTTTGTTTAAATAATTCTGTTGGGGTTTTTTGTTGTTTTTTGTGGGTTTCTTTTCTTTTTTTTTTGGGGGGGGGGGGGGGGGTCGCGGATAATAGCCTAGTGGTTAGAACGTTGCGTTTGGGATCTGACGGCCGGGTTCAAACCCCCACTGAGACGCCCGTTCAAGGGGATTTTTCCTCTGTGAAGTTAACTAACATCAGTGCCAACTCCACACCCGGAGAGTTCTTCGGATGAGACTATAAACCGAGGCCCCATGCATGAACGAACGCTGAGCATATTGCACACGCGTTAAAGCCCGTTCCGCCTTTTGGAAGAGTAGGCTATTGCGTGCCGGTAGGAATGGACCGCAACATTAAAAAAAAAAAGAGAAACGCATGCATCCTGGTGTCATGTTTAGACATCGTCAACGAAGTCGGAATGCAGCTGCCCTAATGGTGTGTCAAGGGTTGCGTACACAAAAATTTCACCATTGGTGAACTTCAGAGCTCTAGGCGAGGAACGAAAAGAAGTCTGTTTTAAAGTCTCGGATATCGACGCTACAATGAGTCTTTTTGCGCCAGGGTTAGCATCAACAGCATACAGACAAGACAGACACTTTGATTTTGGAAAAAAAACCCACCAAAATTTATCTTTGCCATTTTCAACGAAGCAGTTGATTTATGTTCGATACTTTTATAAATTCTTACAAAAGAAACACACGCAGAAATCAGACATTTATTCACATAACTTGCGCAAAATTCTCAGGCTAGGACATGAAAACCTTTGGCTTTGGGTGAGATTCTAAGCCGAGGTGCCGTTTGCGAACGCACGCAGAACATCTTGCAAACAAGTTAAAACCCGTTCTGTCTTTCAGAAGAGTAGGCCATTGTGTGTCGGTGGGAACGGATGAACAAGTTTACAAAACCGCATGCACATAAGGACCGGATGTAAAAAGACACATGCGTGCTTATTTCATTATCCTCGAAATTAAAGAGTTTTTTTGTTTTTGTTCTTTTGAGAGCATTGTTGAAAAATGATAATTATATCATGAAATGGAAGACAGGACAGGTCGTCTTCATTTTTTCCGTTCCTCGGTTCACCGACAGTCAAATTTTGCGTACCCGACCACTGGAGCCCCCATGAAGCTAGCTGACCCCATTCTGACCCCGGGGATAGTGTCTAAACACGGCACCAGCGTGCATGCGTTTAAACAATACTGTCCTCTGCTCCTACTGGCACGAAATGGCCTACTCTTTCGAAAGAGGGAACAGGTTTTAACGTGTGCGCAAGGTGTTCTTCGTGCGTTCGCACAAGGGACCTTGGATTGTAGTCTCAAGCGAAAGACTTTCGAGGGAAAGGCACGGGGACTGATGTTGACTCCAGGGGAAATAACCCCTCCTCGAACGTGTGCCGGCCTCGTGGGCGACTCGAACCCGGCCCTCAGGTAAGGTGGTCAAGGCGCTAACCACCAGACTGTTTCATTATTCAACCCCCACATCGACATTGGTTTCAGACATTCATTATCACATAGATGATTAAATGAATGATAAACTGACGAATGAGTAAACGAATGAACAGAGTAACTGCCTAGACGTACCGTTAGCAGTGTTGTGCTGTTGTGTCCAATGATCTCTTTGTAGAAAGACGCACTACAATTGGGATGTGGATCTGTCATGTTTTAAATATGTGAGTCTTTGATACAGATCAAAACTCCTGTTGCGTATTATCATCTTCATCTTTTTGTGCGGGATTCGTAACCCAGTAAACGGAATGCCCCAAATTGCATATATTGTATTGTGTTGTGTTGTATTGTGTTGTGTTGTGTTCCGTTGAAGTGGCTGTTTTGAATGAGTTGCATTGCACGTTTTGTATGGAGTGTATGCATTGTATTGGTTTCTGTTGTTTCGTGTTGTATTGTATCGTGTGGTATTGTATTGATACGCTTTCAATCATGGCAGATTTGTCAGCGTAAAATTCGGGCTGCTCTTCCTGGGGAGAACGCGTCGCCACAAGAGCAGCGCCATTAAAAAAAACCCCTAACAAAATCCACAAATCCTTTCAGTATGTGATAGGCTTTTTTCCCTGTGGGAATATCTTTTTCCTTACATAATCTTGCCAGGGACAGCTCTCTTGTTGCCATGGGTTCTTTAACGTAAGCTAAATGCATGTTGCACACACGACATCGGCTTATCGTCTTATCCATCTAAAGGTGTGATAACAGGTTAAACTTCATGGGATGATTAAAGTGTTTTTGACTTGACTTGACTTGACTTGAATCAGGTACAAAGGCTGCGACTTCTTGCTTTACTTTAAAAATTATTGTTTTTGTATACATTTTTTTTCCAGGAAAATGAATAAGCACCCATGTGCTTTTTTTATATTCAGTCCCCGTGTGCATGCAGCTTAGTAAATTCTTACATAGTTCCCACCAGCAAACAATGGCCTACTCTTCCGAAAGGTGGAACAGGTTTTAACGTGCGCGCAAAATGTTCTGCTGAGCTGGAGTTTAAAAAAAAAAGCAGCAAGAAAAAGCATAAACAGCAAACAGGATTTTGATCACATAATTTATTAATTAATTAAAATTTTTTAAAATTCTTTTATTTTGGGATAATGGAATAAGCACTTATGTCTTTTTTTACTCCAGTCCCCGTGGTATGCGGGTTTTGTAAATTGTCATTGTTCCCACCGGCACACAATGGCTACTCTTACAAAAGCGGACGGGTTTTAGCGTGTTTTTTGTTATTAAAGTGTTTTATTATTTGACGTGAGGGTTTTTTTTTTGTGTAAGGGAGTTCATTTTTCTTTTTGGGCGAATTTCTTGCGACCCTTTTTTTCGGTCGATGTGTTTTTGCTTTCGTTGAAAAAAAATTAATCTACTTTTTGGGTTTTAAAAAAATAAAAGATTATTGTGTTTGTCTGTCTGTCTGCTGCTGTGTCTCTCTCTCCCTCCCTTTCCCCCTCCCCCTGTCTCTCTCTCTCTCTCTGTGCGCGCGCAATGTGTTGCGTATGTATATTGTGGTTTTTGTTGTTGCGCGGGGTCCAAACGCACGCGGTGTGTGTTGAATTTTTGTGTGTGTAAGCATGTAGTATGTGATGTGTGAGGAGTGAGAGAGGCTTTCTTTTTTTTATTTTTCTTTTTTTATTTTATTCGAGGATAATGGAAAAGCACTTATGTGCTTTTTTTTTTTCATCCGTCCCCCCTGTGTATGCAGTTTTGTAAAATTTTGATCTGTTTCCCCCCGGGACACAATGGCCCACCCTTACGAAAAGCGGAACGGTTTAAAGGGCGCTAGAGTTTTGCGTGCGTTCGCACACGGGGGCCCTCGGTTTTTTATCTCATCCCAAGGAGCGAAGAAGAGAGAGAGGAGAGAGAGAGGAGAGAGAGGGGAGAGAGAGAGAGAGAGAGAGAGAGTATGTGCGCGCGCGTTTGTGTATGAATTTATGTGAGTGTATGCGTGTGTGTATATGTGCGCAGGCGCGCATGAGTGCGTTCGTGCATGTATGCATGCATGTGTACATGTATTTGGTGTCGTTTAACCCTACTAAACGTTTCCTATTGAGTTGTTCAACATTACTTTGACAAAAACATCTGCAGGCAACCCAGAAGATTGAATGCCTGCGGCCTTCCCACACACAGACGACCCTCAAGACGACAGACAGACCGCGTTCTTTCTTCCCCGTCTTGTGCCCGCTCCTCCTCTGTGAAGCAGTGCTGAAGATGCGGAGAGCTCTCTCCTACTGCCGCTAGATGAACGACACACCCGAAACTGCTTGTCACGCGTGAAGTCGTGCTTGCTGCAGGTCAGAGGGTTCTCCATCGTGTTTGTGACCGCAGGCAAAAGACATCGGAATTTCTTTTCAGAGTTTGAATTAGTAAAGCCGATAATTATTTACCTCCCTCCTCCTCCTCCCCCCACCCCCCTCAACTGCCTCGCTCAAACAGACACATGCACGCATACACGCACGCGCACACACACACGCACACAAATGCGCGCATGCACGCACACACACACCCATGCACGTACGCGCGCCCGCACACACACACACACACGCATGCATGCACGCGCTCGCATAAACGTACGCACACATATGCATGACACACACACACACGTGCATGCGTGCGCGCACCCCCAAATTACAGACACATTTTTGAAAACGAAAGACAAGGAAAAGCAGGCAGAGAGAGGGGAGCAGAGAGGACAGAACAGAAAAACACACTCTCTACCTCGGAAACAATCCACTGTCAAATAAGTAATGACGCTAGGTGGAGGTGCAGTAAATGTTTTAGAAACGCCTTTCATAGATTCTCTCTCTCTCTCTCTCTCTCTCTCTCTCTCTCTCTCTCTCTCTCTCTCTCTCTCTCTCTCTCTTTCTGTGGGGGGGGGGGGGGGGGGGGCGGTTGGTGGTGATTTCTTTGGAAGGGGGGGGGGGGGGGTGGGGGTGGATGTTGTTTGTTTTGGTTTTGGTTCTTGTTGTTTTGTTTTGTTTGTTTGTTTGTTTTTGCCAGAGGCCTGGATATATAAAAAAAAAAGCAACTGCTGCTTATTCTATTACCATCTTTGAATTTAAAAAAAGTTTCCAAAAAATTTAAAGTTTCCTCTCTCTCTCACACACACACAGAGAAGAGAAAGAGAGAGAGAGAGATCAGAGAGAATTTTGAAATTCAGAGAGGATGTAGAGAGAGAGAGAGAGAGAGAGAGAGAGAGAGAGAGAACAATTCTTTAATTTTTTTTTTAAATTTCAGGAGAGTGTTGTTGTGCTGTGACATGTAATATTGAGATCGTCTTCTTCCTCCACGACAAGCTCCTAGCAATACGACCCACACTCTCCATGACATGAACAAGTCATCAGAAGCTGGAGCGTGGCAGCCTACATGGCGAGCTGGTGCTGGAAAACATGCACACAAACTTGTAACCTTTCGTAAGAGTAGGCCATTGTATGCCGGTGGGAACAGATGACAGAATGTACAAAAACGCATACACACGGGGACTGGATGTAAAAAAGCACATAAGTGCTTATTCCAATATCCTCGATATAAAAGAATAAAATAAAAATAAAGTAAAAGTAACCCAGTGTGTACTTATGGCCTCACAGATATTTCAGGGTGTGATGAGGGTTTTTTAAAGACAGACTGCATACACACACTGGGTGACTGACCCCCAGGAGGCTAAGCTGGAGAACGCCCAACATCATTACAATGGGTTTGACATGGCAGACCCACTTCCAGTCCAGTCCTGCTGTTTATAGCCTCGCCCACCACAGAGGGCACACCAGGGCTGTCACTCCTAACATATTAAATCTCGGATTAAAACTGTGGACAGATTAAAACAGGGTAAATAAAATCCAACTCTCCTGTCCTTCCTTGAAGCAACGCCCTGGCCACACTGTAAGGGTCAACCCAGGACAGTCACCACATTGTGGGAGAAACCACATCAACCACACATAGAATGAGATAACACCAGATTCCTTAAAACAGCCTTGTCACCTCGTGACATTTTAAATCTCGGATTTAAACTGTGCAGCTATATACGGATTAAAACAGGGTATAAAATCCAACTCTACTGTCTCTCCTTGTAGAAACGCCCTGGTCAACCATAAGGGTCAACCCAGGACGGGCACCGCGTTGTGGGAGAAACCACATCAACCACACATAGAATGAGATAACACCAGATTCCTTAAAACAGCCTTGTTCTTAGGGACTAACTACGGCATCTTCACTCACAATCACCAGATGGGAAAAGCCTGATTCTCTCTCTCTCTCTCTCTCCTCTCTCTCTCTCTCTCTCTCTCTCTCTCTCTCTCTCTCTCTCCTCCATCTCTCTCTCTCCCTCTCTCTCTCTCTCTCCCTCTCTCTCTCCTCTCCCTCTCTCTCTCTCTCCTCTCTCTCTCTCTCTCCCTCCTCTCTCTCTCCCCCCCCCCCCTCTCTCTCTCTCAGCAGACTGGACTCACTTTTGCAGGACTGGTGGTACAACTCCATCATGTTGAAGGCGGCAGCAGCAGCAGCAGCCGAGGGGTGGCCGGCAGGGGCACAGGGGGGGTAGGGGTAGGGGTTCAGCTCCACCCCGCAGGGTAGCCCCTGGAAGTGGCCGTGACCTGGGGTCACCAGGTCCTCACAGGCCCGGGCAGAGGCGGGGGGCAGCATGGCCTCCCAGGGGGGCAGGTGGGGGCCGGGGGTGGGGAACTGGGGGGTCCAGGGCTGCAGGGGGAGGGCAGGACACCCCGTCCCTCCCCCCTGTGGGGCCGAGTCACAGGACAGAATGGTGGCGGTGGGACCTCTGTCTGTCTGTCTGTCTGTCTGACTGTCTGTCTGTCTGTCTGTCTGTCTGTCTGTCTGTCTGCCTGTCTGTCTGTCTGTCTGTCTGCCTGTCTGTCTGTCTGTCTGACTGTCTGTCTGTCTGCCTGTCTGTCTGTCTGTCTGTCTGTCTATCTATCTGTCTGTCTGTCTGCCTGTCTGTCTGTCTGTCCCCGGACTGGCCGTGTGTGGGGTGTTGGGATTGCGTGCGGTGATTCGGGGTCACTTCAGGGTGTCTGTCATTTTCATGTCACATCACCTCGTCTGGAACTTTTGTATTTGATACACCACAACTGGAATGTAGATGTATATCCGTGTTCAGGTTAAAAAAACAAACCCCAACTAAACCATCCAACGAATTATTCGGTTAGCATGTATTCTTGTTCCAGCAATATGTTTTCAGTTGAGGAAGAAAAGACAACTGGCTGGTTCAGCTAACCAGAGAATGGTCAGAGCGCTTTTGTCTTTGCTTCTATCCGGCGATTCCTTGGTTCAAATGAGCAGAGCGGCTGTACACGTAGGGAATGCTGATAGGCAAGGATGGGCAAAGCCCTGGACGGATTGAAAGTAAACAGCTTTTACCATCCATGGGGACGAGATAGCCTAGTGGTCAGAACATTGCGCTCGCAATCTGACGACCCGGGTTCGATTACCGTTCAAGGGGATATTTTCCCCTGGAGTTAACATCAGTGCAGACTCCACTCTTCCCAAAAGTCCTTCGGATGAGACTATAAACCGAGGCCCCGTGTGCGAACACACACAGAACATCTTGCGTACACGTTAAATACTGTTCCGCTTTTCGTAAGAGTAGGCCACTGTGCGCCGGTGGGAACAAATGACAATTTACAAAACCGCATACACACGGGGACTGGATGTAAAAAAGCACATAAGTGCTTATTCCATTATCCTCGATATAAAAGAATTTAAACAATCCAAATAACGAAACAGGGATGTTGACTGCTTCTTTGGCTGCACTACGGCAAATAATTATGACCCCCATTCCTATTCCTGCCCAGTACTGACACAACTATGAGGCCTGTGTCTGTGTAGCTGAATTCTGTCCACTTTAGGCTGGGATGCAGGTTCAATGCATTCCTCTCTTTGTGAGAAAATAAAGTATTTGAACTAAATTGAATTGAACTGAATGCTCATTCGCAGTCTACCTCAGATCAGAATTCTAGAAACACACTAACCATTCTTTATATCCTGTATAATTATTATACTGTTTTCTGAACATATCAACCGCCTCTTATTCGACTAAACGCTGCGTACTTCATTAAAGAACAGATTGAAAACTGCACAATATGCTATGAATTGAAATAGGAACATCTTTTTATAGTTTTGATTCATTACATTTTGCCTCTAATTCTTAAAATTCTCACATAAATTTTTTTCTAGGGAGACAGAATAAAAAAAATCACCTGCAATGAAAAAGCTCCACTGAAGATTTATCAATTAAAAAAGAAACCGTCATCAAATATTATGTAACACGTTTTCTCTAAACATTAAGGACCAAGTCCCACAACTCAGTTGAAGCGGCCATACCACACACATACATTTTCCTCAAACTTGTCACTTCTCGCACACCAACTTCCTACAGAAAGAAACTTTCACGTAAAATATCACATGGCAACAGATGATAATAATAATAATAATAAAAACCCCAACCCTAAAAGTAAAAACAACAACAACAACAACAGTAATACCAACAAGCCCGTCAGTCACTCAACAGCCTAAGTGCACACTTAGGCCCTAAGTACTGTGGACAAAACTGGGAAAAAAAGCAGTTACATTAGGTGGCGGTTACATTCTCTCGCTGCATGTGTAACAGCCGATGACACAGCAACAGTTTCCAACGAACTAATTCACCGGGAAGCCACAACTTCGCCGCAGACTGTCGCCACTTATGCACCACCTAAATCACCCTTCGCCTGACGCACTGGCTGAAGCCTCTTCCCGCTCATTTGCGAGTTATCATGTCGCCAGCTCAAAAAGTCCGCCCCCTTGCTGCCCCCCTCCCCTCCCCCCCCCCCCCCAGCCTCTCTCTCTCTCTCTCTCTCTCTCTCTCTCTCTCTCTCTCTCTCTCTCTCTCATCTTCTGTCTCTCTGGCCGCTGACAACTTCACCCAAAAGGGACGGAATCCACTCAGGCATGGAGATCACGTGATTGTGGCATCTGCCAATCATCAGCGACGCTATTCAACTGGGTTTAGTTTTGTTTTTGTTTTTGTTTTTTCCCCTTCCCTGGGTTACGCTGAGGACGCAGGACTAATGTTCAATTTCTTTCTTTCCTTTCATTTCTTTTTTTTGTTTTTTTGAAGATTCAAATAGGCTGCAAAACGTGCAGCCTCTCTTTCTCTCCAAGTTAAAAACCGCCCACCCCAACAAACTCTGAAGAGTACCTGGCTGGGTACCACAATGACATGTTCAGGGTGTGTCTCGGGTAGGCTGAACCTGGCGGAGCCCATCCCTCTCCTGGTGGCAGATTGCATGCTGGGTATATTGGTGTCATCCATGCCACCAGCCAGAATGAATCTACCCTTCTACGAAAGATTGGTGGATTTTCGATACGTGTACATGATATTGGGAGTTTTCGTACATACAACCACAGTTTATGGTCTGCTCTGAAGAATTGACACATGCCAGTTGCTGTGAAAACCATCTCCTGAGGAAACATCCTTTCTAATGGACAGCAGAACAGCAATGCCAACCTTCACCCTTAAATGACTACAGTGCTATAACTACAACCAAAGTGGGGAGGGGGTGTGGATGTGTGTCTGTGTGTGTGTGGGGTGTGGGGGGGGGGGGGGGGACAGGATAGCTTAGTGGTTAGAGCGTTGAGCTCGTGATCTGGTGGCCTGGGTTCAAGCCAACACTGAGGCGCCCGTTCAATGAGAGAGAGAGAGAGAGAGGAGAGAGAGAGAGAGAGGAGAGAGAGAGAGAGAGAGAGAGAGAGAGAGAGAGCTTTAGTGATGAAGATTCTGTATCGTGATGATGATGGTTCAAACCACTGGAAAACGAACGTAGCTATGTCATAGGGCGATCATCAAAATCGACAATGAACCAAAAACCAACAGTAGAAGGAGTTGTTTTTCGCAAACCACACATAGGAATAACTCCAAGTGACACAGTTGATGCTTTCCATTGGTTGGCGAAAAGACGAAAAAATACACCAAAATAAAAATAAAACAAAACAAACAGGACTTGGTTGACTTCTCCCCTTAACTTCTGTAGGAGTCGATGGGACACTGCCGGGAAAGCTACACGTGTGGTGGGCAGGGTGACCCTAGCGTTGCCTGTCCATGTTCTCACTCCATGTTTATTACTTTTCGTTGTTTGTTTTGGGGTTTTTTGTTTGCTGCCTCATCTTCTGTGAGTCAGCGAACCAGACAATTTTTTTAAAATTGCATGATGATCGATGTTGATGAGGATGACGTAATGCTGCTGCTGTGGAGGTGCATGTGCTTTGAGGCTACTTGACAGGGTTGTATCTACCCTTACTATCATAATAATTATATCCCGGCGTCAACCGGATCCGAGAGATACAGACACGTGCAGTGTTGGCCAGATAATTTGAGCAACACTCTCAAAATTGTATCCGTAAAGTGACGAAGCTTGACGGTGTGGTCCCAGTCTTCCCACTGAGCCCACAGCACACTCACTCTGGGTAGGAGCCAGCCAGAGTCTGAAAAATTCCTATGACTCTTATGGGATTCGGACCCGCGACCTTCCAGTCCGAAATCCAAGGCGCTAACCACTGCGCCATGGCAGCTGGTCATTTCATTTTGTTTATCGCCCCACCGACCACGAAGGCCATCTGAGGGCTGTCCCCTTGTATCAGGTTTAGCAACCCCAGTAAAATTCACCTCCAGTTCCAAATCAACGCCATTAATCCCTTCAGATATTTAATACTGTAAACATGAAAACAAAGAAAGGAAAGGCACTAAATGACAAAGTGCCTTACATACTTTAGTCCTTAAGGCCAACAAAACCAGGCTAAGCTGAGGACGCCGGCCATTCTGCTTAATCTATCATCTTTGAGTTCCAAAAAGCGTAAAAAAGGACATAAATACATCCATCAATATAGAAAATGCCACCTGTGCAAAGAACACTGCAGAATGGACATCTTGTGCCCACCCCAGCATTCACAACATCACTACTTAGTCACCAGAACAAAACAAGACAGGCAAAAATGTCATATAATGTATGGAAAGAAAATATTTATTATAAGATTTGCTCGGAAAAAGGCAGGCGAATGGATTGGGAGAGCAGAAAATAAGCGAGAGAGATGATAGGAAGGCAACGAAAGAGGCAGCCACAAAACGAGTGATAGAAAAGAGAAAATTTCTAGCACAGAATTTCCAGAAGGTGAGGATGCTATACTGAAGGCGCCCCCAGCATCCCCACTGGAGACAGCCCGGCCCTCTTCAGGCAGTAAGGAACATGCAGAGTATGTTCACATCACTCAGACTAGGGGCCACAGCTATTCTACCTCTCGACAAAAGGTGTACACGTTTTTTCTGTTCAATTGTCATTATATCAAACTTGGAGTAAACACACAGCATTTTTAAAACGAATAAATATAAACACAGTAGAAAAATATGAACAGCAAACAAAAAAACTCCAACTTTAGCAATATCAATTTTTTTAAAATCCACGTACAGGTGTACTAACCAGTTATCTTTTCTGAGGTACAACACTTGATTCTTTCTGAAATAAATTGAAATAGGGTTACGCAAAAAAGGACAAACTCACCATAAACGAATGATAACAAACACTTGTATCACTCTGGGAGTGAATGTACTTTCCAAGAGCTCAAACGCAGTTTCACACTTAAATTTATGCCCACAGTTGGAATGCCGTTGCCTTACGGTGGGGCAAGAACGGCTGTATAATTATGCAAACTCTTACCACTGATGAGCCTCGGCGATCTAACCCACAAACTAGAAATACAAGAGACACCAGTTCAGATATAATCTCTGACTAGACGGCACTTCAACTTTTTCCTAAACAAACCCTTTAAATCGTTTTTTTGTATTTCTGCATTCAAACAGATGTGTGCGCTTTTTCAACCGGTTGCTTTTATGAGAAACATTTTGAAATTATTTACCGGTCAATTTAACATTGGTATTTTTTTGTATTGCTGTGGTAGAGCTGCCAGGTTCAGCGGTGGTCAGATTGTGTGTATAATTAATTATAAGTGACGGGTTTTCCCCACACTGGTCAGGACCCCAGTCCCTCAGGAGGCAAGCATAATTATCTCCATGTGCCAACGCATGCAGACCTGCTCGCTCACACGTTGATAAAACTATGCCTTCTCACAATTAAAAAAAAAACCCAAACAAATATGCCTTTTAGTAGAAGCGCAGACCAGCTACAGCCGGTGGGGTGGTTTATACAGGCATACCCAGCATGCTTACAGAGGGATGGATTCCTCCAGGTTTCACTTGGCCCCCCCCCCCCTCCCCCCCAATTCAGTGTGAATTGCATCTAAAGAGAGCACGCTCTCTCTGTGTCTCTGTCTGTCTG
>CM054135.1:96368789-96381289 GCA_028751875.1 Rapana venosa | reverse complement strand
GCTCCAAAATTCAGTGAGCGATCAGGAGTTGAAGGAGAAGTTTTCCCCGAAGTCGGAATGCGGCTACCTTATTGATGGACAAACGTTTACACACGGCAAAATCTCACCATGGTGAATCTTGGAGCTCTAGCGGAGGAAGGAAGGAGGGAAAAAAAACAAACAACAAAAAACCTCCTCAAGGCAAATGAGAGCGTGCCGTGCAGAGGACTCCTTACTCAAACGGCTGCCTTAATCTTACTTCCCCAGGTTACAAAAAAAAAAGATTTAAAAAAGTAATGTCAAAGTGTCCCATAACCTATGTTGTTGTACGGGAGTGAGGCATCAGAGACCTCAACTTCTCAAGAGGCCAGCATATTGAGGGCGGCGCCAATCTCCTCTCCCTCGCTGCTTTACCTTCCTTGACCCTAAAGAGGCAGATACTTATTTACAGCTGGGTGAACTGGGAGACTGTACTGAAGCCAAGGCCTGCAAACGGTCACTCACCCAAGTGGTAACCACGCTCGATGCTGCTAAACCTTAGCTGGAGGTAAGCGAGCGCCCTGACCCCTGAGCTATCCCGTCCTCATAAACAGAAGATAACAAACACTTATTTCAAATGAACAAAAATACATATAAAATGCCACTGAGAAAATAACACGTAGAACCGACACCAAGTTCTCATACTGTTTTAAAATATGGTTTGTAGAAGTTGCTAGACTTTGTTAAAAAACAAGACACAACAAAATCCGTTGGAAAATGGTCATAGACAGCAGAAATTAGGTGAAAGGAGAGAGAGAGAGAGAGAGAGAGAGAGAGAGAGAGAGAGAGAGAGAGAGAGAGAGAGAGAGAGAGATTTCAAGATTTCAAATGTTTCATGTGTTTTGGCCATAGGCATACATACACATTGAGAGAGGGTGGAGATGGGGTGGTCCATTAATATATGACAACTGAAATATAATGACATTTTCCCAATCAGAATACAAAGTACAACGCATTTATATTTATACAAAAGCATTTAGATATTCTACACTATTGCTGATATACAGCTTTTTATCATCTTTCCTTCCTAGAAAAAAAAGTAAACTGAACAAGAAAATCACTGAACAAACCTCAAGTTAATATTCGGAAAGTGGTGGGGGTGGAGGTGTTGAGACTGAAGATGACCCAACTTTCAAAAATAGCTGTCTTCTTCTAATAACATTACACACATATTTATCGACCTGGCCACAGACATCTTCGCTCTTTCCATCTAGCAGTCTTGACAGAGGTAAATCAAGAAAATCTTTAAGGAACTTTTCTCTCATGTCATAATATAATGGACAAGTAAGTAAGAAATGTTGTTCGTTTTCTTCTTGAAAACCACATGCACATTGCTTATCCATCGGGTTTTCACTGTACCTATGCATATTGCAGTTTATAGGTAATACACCAAGTCTTACATGTGAAAACGCGACTCTAAAACATACTATATCAATGCATGAAAGATATCGTTCTTTGCCTAAGACATCTTTAAACGTTCTATACATTTCATATCTACTCCCATCACGTAGGGTGGATGACCATTCCTGCATGAATATATCTACTAATCTCTGTTTGAACTCACTTAAAAAATTGCCTTCATTACTGGTACCTTGGTTCATCCATGCAAACTGAAAACCTGTGCTACATAACATGTCCTTGATATCTGTCACCCAGCATTTTTTACCCCGATTATCCAAAGACAAAAGCATCCGATAGCATTGTTTTGGAAGTCTGTCTGCTTCCATCTGCAGTAAATGCAGCCAATACTTCACAGATCTGACAGTTGTCTTGATGAAAAGAGGATATCTGCCTAGCTCACCGTACACTAATTTGTTTGGCGTTTTTAAAGGTACGCCCAGATATCGCTTGCAAGCTAAAAGGTGTACTTTTTCAAGGTTATCGAGTCTATGAACTCTCCAGACTTCAGAGGAGTATAACAATATCGACTGCACTTTTGCATCAAATATCTTGAAGAAAGTTTTTTTGTGTTATTTCTTTGCATTTTGAATAAGCTCTACTTAAAATATACAACGCTCTTTTTCCTTTTGTAACAAAAGCAGCAGTTCCAAGTTTGCAACTTAGTTTTGTTGTAAATGTAAATCCAAGGTAAGTGTAACTGTTTACCACTTCCACAAGATCACCATCATAAAACCATTTTTCATTTTTTGATAGGTGCCCACCTTTTCTAAAAACCACAACCTTAGTCTTTTCTTTATTAACTCTAAGTTTTAAATTATCACAACAAGTTTTTAGATAATTCAGTTGAGTCAGCAATTCTATGGGAGTGGTTGACAACAATACCACATCATCAGCGAATAAGAGAATAAACAATTCAGTCAGTTGGAATAAGCTGAATACCATGAACACCAAATTCATTAATATGATGAGCTAAGTTATTTATAAACAGTGAAAAAAGTGTCGGGCTAAGAACATAGCCTTGGCGAACTCCCGTAGGACAATGGAAAAAATATGTATAGTCGTTATTAATTCTTACACAGGATAGGAGTGAGCTATACATAGCTTTGAGAGAGCAAAAACACTTTCCCCTCACTCCAGCATCAAGAACAGCTTCAAGTAGTTTTTGGTGATGTACAGAGTCAAAGGCTTTCTTGATATCAATAAATGCCAGTACAACTTTCTTTTCCCACTATTTAGACATTTCTGGATAACAGAATACAATGTAAAGATATGATGGACTGTGGAATAATTTCTCCTGAAACCTGCCTGGTTTTCAACAATGTTTTGCGTGTCTTCCAACCACAAGTACAGTCGTGTGTTAAGATTTGATGTATAACATTTAGAGAGAGAGCAATATTTTTATTATTATATTTAAAAAAAATACTTTTTATATCGAGGATAATGGAGTAAGCACTCATGTGCTTTTTTTCATCCAGTCCCCGTGTGTATGCAGTTTTGTACATTTTGTCATCTGTTCCCACCGGCACACAATGGCCTATTCTTACCAAAAGCGGTACAGGATTTAACGTGTGCGCAAGATGTTCTGCGTGCGTTCGCACACGGGGCTTCGGTTTATAGTCTCATCCGAAGGACTAATGAGAGAGAGAGAGAGAGAGAGAGAGAGAGAGAGAGAGAGAGAGAGAGAGAGAGAGAGAGAGAGAGAGAGAGAGAGAGAGAGAGAGAGAGGACAAGAGAGAAAGGGGAAGAGAAGGGAAGAGAAGAGAAGTATAAGGAAGAGAAGAAGAGAAGATAAGAGAAGAAAAGAAAAGAAGTGAAAGGAAAGAGAAAAAAAGGGGAGTGTTATATTTATTTGTGTGAACCTCCATCTGTTTTCTGGAGAGAAAAAAAGACATTATTGTAAAGAAAAAAGTATTAACAATACTTGTAGAGTATGCACAAAGCAAGAAGGCATGGCCAACTGAGTATTCCACTTGTAAGGGATGAAAATTTGTTGCACAGCATGAATGTGAATGATTTCTGGTGACGTCATAAAAAAAGAAGAGAAGAGAAGAAGAGCAGGAGAGAAGGAGAGAAAAGAAAAGAAGAAAAGAAAAATGTCAGAGAAGACGAGAGGAGAAGAGAAAAGAAAGTAAGAGCAGAGCAGTGAAGAGCAAAGAAGAGAAAAGAAAAGAAGTGAAGAGAAGAGGCGAGAAATAGAGAAGAGAAGAAGAGAAAAGAGGAGAAGAGGAGAGAAGAAAAGAGAAGAGGAGAGAAAAGAAGAGAACAGAAAAAAGAAGACAAGAGAAGAGCAGAGCAGAGAAGAGAAGAGAAGAAAAGAGAAGACAAGAAAAGAGAAAAAGAGAGAAGAAAAGAGGAAAAGAGAAGAGAAGAGAAGAGAAGAGCAGAGGAAAAGAGAAATGAAGAAATGAGAAGAGAAGAAAATAGACAAGAAAAGAAGAGAAAAGAGAGAAGAGAAGAAAAGAGATGAGAACAAATGAAGTTAGAGAATGGGATATGGGAGAAAAAAAACCCAACCCCCCCTCAAAAAAACAACAACCAACCAACAACCAACAACAACAACAAAAACAACCACCTACACATTGCTCAGATTTTCAAACAGTGAACTCACCTTCTTTTCATATCGATATACTGATAGAGGTCACGATTTTCTTTCAGAAAGTACACACACACACACACAGCTTATTATTATTTGCTAGTTTGTAGGACTGATAGTCACAAGTTTGTGCTACTGGTTCCAGTAGACAACACTTCACAACTGTTTGTCGAAGTTTCGGCACCAAACTGAAGAGGTGTGTCTTGGCTCATGTATTTTTAAGATAAGAAGTCAAAAAATAAAAAAAAAGACAAAAAAGACAAAAGGCAGGAAGAGGGTGTCTTAAAAAACAACAACACAGTAACACACACACACACACACACACACACACACACACACACACACACACACACACACACACACACACACACACACACTACACACACTACACACACAACACACACACACACACACACACACACACACACACACACACATACACACACACTACACACACAACACACACACCACACACAGGGCACATACACACACAAGCCGCAGAGAGAGAGAGAGAGAGAGAGAGAGAGAGAGAGAGAGAGAGAGAGAGAGAGAGAGAGAGAGAGAGAGAGAGAGAGAGAGAGAGAGAGAGAGAGAGAGAGAGAGAGAGGAGGGGGTGTGGTGGGGGTGGGGGGAGGAGGGAGAGAACTATACAGTTACAGATGTCACATGCCACCATAAGTTTTTTTCAGGAAAATTACCACCATTAACACTGCAACTGGCATTCCTCTCTGCCTTTTACAAAACAATAGTAGCTGAATACTCCTCCCTCTGTCTCTTTCTCTCTACCTATCTGTCTGTCTATCTATTTGTCTGTCTGCTGCCAGCCTGCCTGGGCCTGTCTGTCTGTCTGCCTGTCTGTCTGTATGCCTGCCTGCCTGCCTGTCTGTATGTATGCCTGTCTGCTCCTGCTGCCTGTCCTGCTTGCCTGTCTGTCTGCCTACTTGCCTGCCTGTTTGTTTGCCTGTCTGCCTGCCTGTCTGTCTGTCTCTGATTATATTCTAAGTTACAGTTGTTGTGATAACTGACGATTCTCGTTACCGTGAAACGTTCTTTGGGTGCCTGATTTCTTTAGCTTTGATAAGTTTGACAACACTCAACTCTACATATAGAGTATGGGCCAGCGGCGGTTTTTTTTTTTAAAACAGATCAATTGCGTCGAGTTTGAGATGGCCTTCTCTGTCTTTCTCTCTCTTATCTCTGTCTCTCTCTGTCTCTCTGTATCTCTCTATCTCTCTCTTTGTCTCTCTTTTTCTCTCTCTGCACCTGTCTCTGTCTATCTCTCTGTCTGTCTGTCTGTCTGTCTATATCTCTCTTTCTGTCTGTGTCTCTGTCTGTCTCTCTGGGTTTTGGATACTGCGCTCTATTGTGAAGGTACACTTTGCATCATACACTGAACCATTTTCTAAAGCGTTACATTGTGTTCAAAATAACAAACCGCTCCACGCTCCACACCACGTCCCATCAGCTCTAGCAGCAGGGAAACGAGAGGTCAAAGGTGTGACTGGCGCCAAGAAAGATCTATAGGAAATTTAAAGAAAGGTTTGAGGGTAAGGGTAATCATTGCATGCGTTACCATCTTCAAAGCATAGTTTTAATATGGGTTATAATTCAAGAAGAGTACATTTCTTTGACTTTAAATACATCTGTTTCCAGAGAGTTGATTTAAAACGTCATTGAAAATTTATAAGTTTTCTCACATGCATTCTTTCATAGATTTATCAAAGCAAGCATCAACCAATCTCAAACCAATCTCAGTGCAGACTCCACTCTCCCCAAAGTCCTTCGGATGAGACTATAAATCGAGGCCTCGTGTGCGAACGCACGCAGAACATCTTGCGCACACATTAAATCCTGCTCCGCTTTTCGTAAGAGTAGGCCATTGTGTGCCGGTGGGAACAGATGACAAAATTTACAAAACCGCATAAACACGGGGACTGGATGTAAAAATCACATAATACTTATCCCATTATCCTCGATATAAAAGAATAAAATAAAACTTTAAAAACAAACATTCTTTCTGACTAAACCTTTTGGAAGTTTTTAGCACACTTTTATGTGTCATGTTCATCAGCCAACTCAATGTGATGACCATGACACAGGAATGTCCTACGGCCTGTTTTCTGTCAACACTACTGACTCTAAAGCCAAGATGCAGAGATGTGAATCCTTCTTTTTCTTGACCTCTCTGCTGCTTTTGACACTGATGACCTCCACTACATTTGCATCTCACAGGGCGGGAAATAAACAACGCGTTACAGCACATAGTAAGAGACAAACAATGTGCCAATATTCCACTACTGAGAACTTCAACAAGTGTTACAGCACATGGTATGATTCCAATGATGCGTCAATATTCAGTGCCAGGAATTACAGAAACGCATTACAGCACATGGTAAGAGACAAACGTGCCAATATTCCACTACTGAGAACTTCAAGTGTTACAGTTCATGGTAAGACTCCTATGATGCGTCAATATTCAGTGCTGGGAATTACAGAAACGCATTACAGCACATGGTAAGACTCACAGGATGCGTCAATATTCAGTGCTGGGAATTACAGAACGCATTACAGCACATGGTAAGACGCACAGGATGCGTCAATATTCAGTGCCTGGAATTACAAACATTACAGCACATGGTAAGACTCACACGATGCGTCAATATTCAGTGCCAGGAATTACAGAACGCATTACAGCACATGGTAAGACGCACAGGATGCGTCAATATTCAGTGCCTGGAATTACAGAACGCATTACAGCACATGGTAAGACTCACAGGATGCATCAATATTCAGTGCCAGGAATTACAGAACGCATTACAGCACATGGTAAGACTCACATAATCCACCAATATTCAGTGCCTATAGACAGGAGCGAGATAATATCACAGTCGCCAATCTGAAGAGCGCGAAAGAAAATAATGTCAGAAATACTATTCACAAAATACACGCTTTGAAAACCACACACACACACACACACACACACCACACACCACACACACACACACACACACACACAACACACACACACACAACACACACATACTCTCACTCGCATGCATGAATGTGGGCGCGCGCGCGCACGCACACACACACACACACACACACACACTCACACACACACACCTACGCTAGGCATGCACGCACAGAAGCACACTCCAATGCGAAATTGCATAAGAGAGATTTATTTATTCATTATTTATTTATTTATTTATGTATTTACTCTTTTATATTGAGGATATTGGAATGGGATTCGAACCCCGGTAGTCAGATTGCAGGGTAATGTGCTAACCACAAGAGAGAGAGAGCGAGCGAGAGAGAGAGCGAAGAGAGAGAGAGAGAGAGAGAGAGAGAGAGAGAGAGAGAGAGAGAGACAGACAGACAGACAGAGACAGACAGACAGGCGAACAAACAGAGAGATAGGTAGAGAGACTGTCACCGTGAAAGAATTGAACCTAGGACTCCATAAGAAGATTCCTGTGCCCAGCCCGTGTCATTTTACTTGTCCCCTTTTCCCCTGTCACACCCCCCCCCTTGTACCCCCCCCCCCCCCCTCTTGGTATCCCCCCCCCCCCCCACCGCCCCCCCTCCCACCTGCCGTGCTTATAATGGCCACACCTACCTACTCCCACTGCACTGCCGCTGCGCTAATAACCACCCTGACACACCGTGTATTGCATGGGAATATCATACACAGGATGGGGGAGAGAGAGGGAGGAAGGGAGGAGAGAGAGGAGAGAGAGAGAGGGGGGGGGGGGGGGGTGAAGAGAGGGAGAGGAAGAGGAGGAGAGGAGAAATGGAGGAGGAGGAGAGCAAGCGAAAGAGAGAGAGAGAGAGAGAGAAGACAGACAGAGAAGAGAGAGAGACAGAGACAGAGAGACAGAGACAAACAGGAAGACAGAGAGAGGCTTTTTTTTGGGGGGGGGGGGGGGGGAGGGTAGAAAGTTGTTTGTGTGACGTCACGTGAAATACCCAGTTTTTGTTTGCTTGGTTATTTAAAAAAAAAAAACAAACTACAGGAAAAAAAGTGTATGCTGCATGACAAGTTTCATCTTTCTTAGCTCTACTACCTCATTTTCAGAAAACAAGAGTAAAAAGGGAGAGAATTAAAAACGATTCATTCTCGTTCTTCCTCGAACGCTCAGACAGCAACTATTGTTGTCTGTCATATGAGCCAAAATGCGTTGCGCTGCCGTAAAGCGCCTGACAAGTCAGGCCCAGCGCATATGACTTCATGTGTGAGAGCATAGTCCTATTTTAAGTCTTTCTGGAAACAAGGCAGGAGAATGGACCAAGAAGGCAGAAAACAGACAAGGGGGTGACCGGAAGAAAAAGACTAAGGCAGAAAGAAGGAGAGGGACAGAAAAGAGGGAATTCCAAGCACAGGATCTCCAGAAGGTGGGGGATGCTATTTATACTGACATCCACACGGGGAATAATAATAATAATAATAATAAATGAAATTTGTATAGCGCTATATCTTGCAAAGACAAATCAGAGCGCTTTCATTCAACATATTCTTACAGAGTCATGCAGCCAATAACTATCAAAAGCTTAAACAAAATTCAAATGTACACACACACACACACACACACACACACACACACACACACACACACACACACACACACACACACACACAGGTTGTAGGCTTTGGCAGGGTAATGGGATTTGGGCTGTTGAAGGCAGGGGCAGTTTTGAGATGAAAGAGGGAAAAAGTTAGGTTTGAAACAAATATGCCAGTCATACAAGCGAAGCGCTTGTTTGCATCAATTTGATAATTTCGTGAAATGTTGGTCGTAGTTTAGGTCATGAAGCGACAATGTGTGTGTGCTGCCCTAACGCTCAGCAGCCTCTACACCGTTGTTAACGGCTGTTCTTAGGTATGCTCAGATCAGGCCATCCATACCACAAGTCATTGTCGGCCTAGTTCTGTCCAGAAATATGGATTTTTTCCGTTCCTTGGCTAGAGATCCGAGGTTCACTTAATGGTGAAATTTTTTTTAATGCGCCCCCCCCCCCCCCCCCCCCCCCCCCCCAGCTTAGGTAGCCGCATTCCGACTTCGTCGATGGTCTCTAAACACGACACTCGTGTGCATGCGGTTTTTAAAAATAGTAAATGTTGTCATCCATTCCTACCGGCATGATGGCCTACTCTTTTAAAAAGCGGAACGGGGTTTTAACGTGTGCGCAAGATGTTCTGCGTGCGTTCGCACAAGGGGGCCTCGGTTTATAGTCTCAACCGAAGGACTTTGACATTCAGTTCCATTTTATCGTCAAACTGGGAAGAAAGGGCGAGGCTGGGAATCGAACCCAGAACCTCACGGTTTAGTTTTTAAGCAGGTGAACGTCTTCACCATCGTGCCAATTTTCTTTTTAGAAAGACGGGTGAGATTTTAAGGTGCGCGAAAAATGTGGGGACGAAGTCAGAGCCACTGACTGGTAACTCTGGAGGAAGTCAAGTCAAGTCAAGTCAAAAACACTTTAATCATCCCATGAAGGGCAATTACAAAACTGACAGGCAGATTGATACTCATCAAATATATCAAAGACACAAAAGCTATATTTCATATTGGTTTTCAAATAAAATGTCACGAACACACACACACACACACACCACACACACGCGCGCATGCGCACACACACGCAAACGCCCGCACGCACACACATCAATTGTGAACACAATCTTAAACCCATTGACTAGAAGACATAAAAACTTATTTTTACGCACGCATATACGCAGCACGTACCACACGCACGTACGTGTGTGTGCGAACACGCCCACGCACACCCACACCATACACCAATATATAAATTCAATGTTTTAAGACAGTTGACTAGAACACAGACTTATTTCACACACCCACGCACCCACCCACACACACACACACACACAATTATGTATTGACTACACTCGTAACAATGACAATCAGGCAGATAATTCAGAGAAATGTAAAAACTAGGTAGTCAACATCATTGTGAATTCAGAATTCGAATGCTTACTGGCACAAGTCTCTCCCTCAACCACAGAGCTCAGCAGAGACTGGAACTAACACGCTCACTGTGGCATCAGACCGCTCAGCCAATGTCTCACTAACCACTCCACTATCATCATCAAAACTCATCATGGGGAAATTTGAAAAAAAAACGAAGAAACAGAAAAAGAATCATCTCGAGCACATGCTAAAACCAGTTCTAACTTTTTGGAAGAGTAGGCCATGACATGCCGGTAGAAACTGATGGCAAAATGTAAAATAAAAGTAAAAAGAAAACCGCTTGCACACTGGTGTCACGTTTAGACATCATTCCGGAATTCGGAATGCGGCTGCCTTAATGGTAGGTAAGTGGTTGGCTTATTGGTTCACACACACACACACAACACACACATACACACACAACAAAGCACACACACACACAAAACTACACACATACATACACACAATACCACACACACACAACACACACACACATTACACACACACACACACACACAACACACATACACACACAACACACACACATACCCACACACACACAAACACACACATACACACAATACACACACAACACACAATACACCACATACACACCACATACACACACACAAATACACACACATACACGCAAATACACACACACACACACACAAACACACACACACACAACACAAATACACACACACAAATACACACACATACACCAAATACACATACACACACATACACACACAGCACACACACATAACAAACACACCATACACACTACAATACAAAACACAAATACACACATACACACACATAACACACTACACCAAATACACTACACAGCACACACACATACCTACACACAGCACACACACACAATTACACAACACACACAAATACACAACTAACAACAAATACACACACATACCACGCAAATCACACATACACCACAACTCACAAACACATACCCTACCCCACACACAAACACAAATACACACACACACACAAATACACACACATAACAACGCAAATACACACAACAAATACACCACACAAATACACACACATACACGCAAATAACCCCACACCACACACAATACACACACACATACACAAATACACACACAACACACAAATACACACCCCAACACCAAATACACACACAGACAAATCACACTAACACACACACACACACACACATACACACATACACACACACACAACACACACATACACACACAAATACACACACACACACACAAATACAACATAACACACACTACACACACACACGCAAATACACACACAGCCACAATACACACACAGCACAAATACACACACATACAGCACACAAATACACACATACACAAACACACACCACACACCAAATACACACACAGCACAAATACACACACATACCACAAAACACAAACACACACAACACCAAATAACACACACACACAAAACACACACACACAAATACACACACACACCACACAAAACACACAATACACACAAAATACACACCACACAAATACACACACACCAAATACCACACCACAATACACCACCAAACACACACACACACAAATACACACACAGCACACACACACACACATACCTACATACAACCACACATACCGACAAATTCCATCCACACAGCAAGTATCACACTCCATACCCCTCCAAATACGCCACCAGCAAATACACACACAGAAAATACAACAAAGACATAATGACAAATGGGCGAAAGCGACTAAGTGAAAAAACTCCCATACCACCGATATTGTGCCCTGTTTTGCAAGTTGAAATGGGAAATGAATGGGTGGAAATGTGCGCTCGATGAAGAGTCCTGATGATCAGTTGTGTGTTTTGTGTGTGTTGTGTGTAGTGTGTGTGTGTTGTGTGTGTGAGTGTGTGTGTATGTGTGTGTGTGTATATGTGTGTGTATGTGTGTGATGTGTGTGTGTGTGTGTGTATGTGTGTGTATGTGTGTGTGTGTGTGATGTAGTGGTGTTATGTGTGTGTGTATTTTGTGTGAGTGAGTGTGTTTTTTGTGTATGTGGGGTGTAGTGTGGGTGTGTGTGTGTATGTGTGTGTTGTGTGTGTGTGTGTGTGTGTGTGTATGTGGTGTGTGGGATTTTGGGATATATCTTCAGTTAACGTCTATTCACATTTAGTGATTTTAGACGGGAAAAATCCAACAAGAAAAGCAAAACGATAACTGAAAAATGTCAGATTATAGTACTGAATAAAAACCAACTTTAACATACTACAAAAACTGAGATATGTGTATGTGTGTGTGTGTGAGAGTGTGTATGTGTGCTTTGTGTGTGTGTATGTGTGTGTATGTGTGTGTATGTGTGTGTGTGAACCAACCAATAAGCCAGCGTGTGCGCTTGAGTGGCGTGTGAAGAAAAGCTCTCTGGATATTAATCGACATCACGTTACATTACTCAATGTTTGTTATGTTTGTGTGCAGCAGATCGTGTGACAGATGTTGCATA
>CM054135.1:96338789-96366289 GCA_028751875.1 Rapana venosa | reverse complement strand
AGGCCACTCCTGCCGGCAAAAACGGATGTAAAATAAATAATACAAACAAACGCTTGCACACTGGGATCGTGTTTACATACATCACCCCGAAATTGGAATGCGGCTGCCTCTAAATGGAGGGCAAAAGTGATCGCATTCGCAAAAATACTACCATAGGTGAACCTCGGAACTCTAGCCGAGGAACGAAAACAAAACAAAACAAAACAAAAAGAACGAAAAGAAACCTAATGACGATTCCAAAACGCCATAGATTCGACAAAGTAAAAGTAATTGGCGACCTAGGGATTTTTCACAGAACCCATTGCTACAACTACATCTTATGAAACAGACCAGTTTGTGTCAGCAATCTTAAAAGGGAAAGAACGAAAGAAAGAAAGAAAAGAAGGAAGGAAGGAATGAAAGAATGACAGAAGGAAGGAAAGAAGAGAGGAAGGAAAGAAAGAATGAGAGAAGGAAGGAAGGAAAGAAGACAGGAAGGAAAGAATGAACGAAGGAATGAATGAATGAATGAATGAAGGAAGGAAGGAAAGAAGACAGGAAGGAAAGAATGAATGAAGGAATGAATGAATGAAGGAAGGAAGGAAAGAAGACAGGAAGGAAAGAATGAATGAAGGAATGAATGAAATGAAGGAAGAAAGGAAGGAAGGAAGGAAGGAAAGAAGACAGGAAGGAAAGAATGAATGAAGGAATGAATGAATGAAGGAAAGAAAGAAGACAGGAATGAAAGAATTAATGAAGGAATGAATGAATGAAGGAAGGAAAGAAGGAAGGAAAGAATGAATGAAGAAGGGAAAGAATGAATGAAGGAAGAAAAGAATGAATGAATAAAGGAAGGAAAGAATGAATGAATGAAGGAAGGAAGGAAAGAAGAAAGGAAGGAAGGAAAGAAGAAAGGAAGGAAAGAAGGAAGGAAGGAAGGAAGGAAGTGTAATGGAAGCACAACCGCTATCACAGCAAAGCCAAAACATGGGCAGGCAGGTGCACATTTTGTTTGTGTGGTTGATTGCGTCTATCTCGTTTTTCTCTTCACATTTTTTTGGTTCTTTTTTTTCCCTCTTTCTTTCTTTCTTTCGTTCTTTCTGCTCTCTTCCTTTCAAAGTTTTGTTCTTTTTCTATGTCTTTTTTTTTTAACTTCCTTTTTTTGTCTGTCTTTCAAACTTTAAAACAAAAACAACCCTCTTTTTTTTTTCCTTTCAAAGTTTTTCTCTCTTTTGGATTTTCTCTCTCTCCTCTCTCTCTCTCTCTCTCTCTCTCTCTCTCTCTTTGTCTCTCTCTCTCTCTCTGTCTCTCTCTCTGTCTCTCTTTCTCTCTCTCTCTCTCTCTCTCTCTCTCTCTCTCTCTCCTCTCTCTTTACAACAAAAATGAAGAGACAGTGGAAGAAAGTGAGGGTGGTGATGGTAAGCAGCAGGTCCCTTAAGGCGCACGTTTCCTTAGCCAACAGTCATAACTGAGAGAGAGAGGGAGAGGGAGAGAGACAGACAGAGACAGAGACAGATAGAGACAGATAGAGAGAGACAGAGACAGACAGAGAGCGAGCGAGAAAGAAAGACAGACACAGAGATAGAGAGACAGAGAACAGAAGCAGAGATACAGAAAAAGATACAGACTGACAGAGAGAGAGACAGAGAGAGAGAGAGAGAGAGAGAGAGAGAGACAGAGAGACAGAGAGAGAGAAAGACACAGAGAGAGACAGAGAGAGAAAAATACAGACACAGAGAGAGACAGAGAGAGAAAAATACAGACAGACAGAAGAAGAGAGAGAGAGAGAGAGAGAGAGAGAGAAGAGAGAGAGAGAGAGAGAGAAGAGAGAGAGAGAGAGAAGAGAGAAAGACACAGAGGGAGACAGAGAGAAGAAAGACAGACAGAGAGAGACAGAGAGAGAGACATAGACAGAGAGAAAGACAGAGAGGTACACAAAGAGAGACAGACACAGAGAGAGAAACAAAGAGACAGAGAGAAAACAGAGACAAAGACAGAAGCGAGTGAGAGAGAGAGAGGGGGGGGGAGAGAGAGAGACAGAGAGAGACACAGAGAGATAAAGACAAAGAGGTACACAGAGACAGACAGAGAAACAGAGAAACAGAGAGAGAGAGAGAGAGAGAGAGAGAGAGAGAGAGAGAGAGAGAGAGAGAGAGAGAGAGAAAGACAAAGAGGTACACAGAGACAGACAGAGAAACAGAGAAACGAGAGAGAGAGAGAGAGAGAGAGAGAGAGAGAGAGAGAGAGAGAGAGAGAGAGAGAGAAAGACAAAGAGGTACACGGAGACAGACAGAGAAACAGAGAAACAGAGAGAGATGAGAGAGAGAGAGAGAGAGAGAGAGAGAGAGAGAGAGAGAGAGAGAGAGAGAGAAGAGCGCTACAGAGACAGAGACACAGAGAGACAGACAGAGCGAGACACTGCACGCTGCTGTCACCCCAAATCCCGCCCACTGCTGCACAATGCAACCCCCGCTGTGTTCCCGCCCCCCTCCCTCCTCCCTGCACACCAAGCCCTGCCCCCTCCCTCCCTCTGGCCTCAGGGGGTGTGGCCTGTCCCCCCCCCCCCCCCCCATCCCCCCCCCCCTCACCCCCCCCACCCCCCCAATACAACTGCTTGCACTGACAGCATCCTCTCTCGATGCATCTATCGGCTGCTGCTGCTGCTGCTGACACGGCAATCAGTGAGTGACGCAATAGACTTTTGAAAGCTGGAAGCGTTTCGAGATTTCAAGATTTCTCATTCCTTTTAGTCCTTTTTGGTGTGTAGTATTTATTTATTTATTTATTCTTTTATTTCGAGGATAATGGAATAAGCATTCATGTGCCTGTTTTTTAACATTCGGTTCCTGTGTGAATGCTGTTTGTAAATTTTATCATCTGTTCCCATTGCCACACAATGGGGTACTCTTCCAAAAAGGGGAATAGGTTTTAACGTGTGCGCAAGGTGTTCTGCGTGCGTTTGCAAACGGGACCTCGGTTTATAGTCTCATCCGAAGGACTTTTGGGTAGGCCCTTCGATTACATTTGCTGGGTGTGGCGGGTTAAAAAAAATGCGCTGTATAGATTCATTCATTCATTCATTCATTCAATCGTTCGTTCGTGCGTTCATGCATTCGTTCGTTCGTTCACCCATTCATTCAATCGTTCGTTCGTTCGTTCATTCATTCATGTCTTTCGTTTGTTTGGTCATTCTTAATTAATTAATTCATTCATTCATTCATTCATTCATTTCATCTAGAGGACATTACAAACAATTTGAACAGGGAGGTTAAACTTCAACAACAATTTATCTTCCAACCCCCTTAACAAAAAAAGATGGGTTTATATATTAATATCTATATCTATATCTATATATATATATCAGACATAGAGGGAGCTGGACTTCTCCCACCCAACCCCACTCTTTTAACGAATATCGCTAATAGTGAAAACACACACACACACACACACACACACACACACACACACACACACACACACACACACACACACACACACACACACAGCGACATATCAAGTGTCTGCTGAATTATCGTTTTAGGCAAGTGTTGATGTGCAGTGATCCTCCATCCTGACCACTGGAAATCAAAGTCATCTCAACATATTTCCTGTACTGCAGCTCTGTTCCAGTCTTTTACATAGCCAACATGGATTTGCAAACTGATGAACTCTGTGATCGGCGTTATTTGGGTATGGCCCCAAGTCGGAGTGCGGCTACCTTCATGGTGGGCAAAAAAAGGTCGTATACACAATAGTCTCTCCCTTTGTAAACATCGGAGCTCTAGCTGAGGGACGAGAAACAAAACACCCAAACCGAACAAACAAACAAAACAACAAAATAAACCCAACCAACAACATACCCCCCCCCAAAAAAAAACAACAACAACAACAACAACCCAAAAACCCACACACAAAACCAAACAAAAACACAACAACAAACCAAAAAACCAACCAACAACCATCCCCCCAAAAAACCCAAACAAACAACACAAGACAATGACAATGACATCACACATTCTTTTATTTCGAGGATAATGAATAAGCACTCATGTGCTTTTTTTACATCCAGTCCCCGCCCGTAGGATATCATCTTAATAAAAACAACCAACACTTATACACTCTCACAGTAGAAACAAGGGGAAATAACCCTTTCAGAGAGAGAGAGAGAGAGAAGAGGAGAGAGAGAGAGAGATAGATAGATAGATAGAGATGAGAGAGAGAGAGAGAGAGAGAGATAGAGAGAGAGAGAGAGAGAGAGAGAGAGAGAGAGAAGAGAGAAGAGAGAGAGAGAGAGAAATAGGGTATGCTTTTCCTAAACACAAATTCTATTTCAAGCTTGATTTTGTAACACACCCAACGCGGATACGGATGACAGAAGCTGTCACTCGTGTACTCGATAACTGCTCGCTTGTTTGATTGTTTCTGTAACGTGCCGAATGTGTCCTTCGGATGAGACTATAAACCGAGGCCCCGTGTGCAAACGCATGCAGAACATCTTAAGTACACGTTAAGTCCTGTTCCGCTTTTCGAAAGAGTAGGCCATTGTGTGCCGGTGGGAACAGATGACAAAATTTACATAACCGCATACACACGGGGACTAATGTAAAAAAAAAAAGCACATGAGTGCTTATTCCATTATCCTCGATATTAAAAAAAAAGGCATCTGAGCGCTTTGATTTGTTGCTTTACAAGATTTA
The DNA here is from genome assembly GCA_028751875.1 of Rapana venosa. Taxonomy (NCBI): domain Eukaryota; kingdom Metazoa; phylum Mollusca; class Gastropoda; order Neogastropoda; family Muricidae; genus Rapana; species Rapana venosa. Next base: position 96,361,613 of record CM054135.1, on the reverse strand, counting down.
GAGCTATATAGATTCCATACATCATTATTATTATTATTATTATTATTATTATGTGTCAGATACGGGTTAAGGGAGCTGAGCGTGCACACAGTCAACATCACATTTGTTTGTTTGTTTGTTGATCATTGGAGCTTACCAGCCGCATGACTCGCTATACTACTGGAGATTACGTGCATGTTCGATTTCTCGGCAGAGTGACAAGGAAAAAAGATGGCATGTTAAAAAAGTTAACAACGGGAACGCCTAACGGGAACGTCCATACAGTGCTTTGTCCACTGTGAGTGAGTGTTGTGTGTGTGTTGTGTGTGGTTGTGTGTGTGTGTGTCCCCACCCCCCCCAAATCTTGTCCTCTTGAATACCAATTAGATTTTACCGTATTAATTTTGACTATTGTATGCAGGTTACGATTTTTGAGACACAGGAAAGAGCCCGCCAAACACTTACAGAATCTTTATATACTAAACAAACACATGTTTTCATCTGCATGCATATAAGTAAGTCACTGTGCAAGTCTGAGGTCGGTCACAAACTCCTACCCTCAAATTCCACAATTAACGCGGTTGCCCTTTGTCCTAAGAGATTGCACTCCGTATGTACGCCGGTATTCGAACCAGCGACCTCAGAAACCAGTGGAGTCAAAACCAGCACTTGCCATCTGTTTGTTAGGCGACTGTAAGTGACGCAGCGGGAAGTTCAATCATAGGGCATACACGCGGCTTTGTTTGTGGAGGTTATATCATGTCTGCCAGAGGAGATTGCGATTTACATGGGCAAAAACTCGACACAGGAAACGTATCATCGCTTGGAAAGGTAGATACCTGACACTACCTGAGGGTTTTCACAGAAACAAAAAAAATCGATATATAATTATGATTAATGAATGATAATGATTCACGAAACAAATCATCAATATCATTGTGAGACGCACTGGATTATATCTACGCTACAGCAGATTATATCCAAATTCATAAAGATCAATATAAAACCCCCCCCCCCCCCCCCCCCCCCCCCCCCCCCCCCCCCGCCCACACGAACACTTCCAATCACCCCCCCCCCCCTCCCCCCTACCGACCCACATAATTATCATGGTGGTATCCCACATACATCTCCATAAACACAAACAACAAACCGAAACAAACCACACGGACACCAGATTAAAACGACCAAGAAACGCAAGCAGTCGCCAAGAATAATAAATAAATAAATATTATTATCATGAACGAGACAGCCAGACAGCCTGTCAAGGACGAATAACTGAGTAAGTTATGACGTGAGAAACCAAGTTTTCTCCCTTTACTCTCTCGCTCGTCAAATCTCTCTCTCTCTCTCTCTCTCTCCCTCTCCCTCTCTCTCATCCATTTGCTTTTCCATTTACTCTCTATAACATTTCGAGTTCGAGTTCTCTCTCTCTCTGTGATAATGATAACGAAATTTTATTTTCTATTACCCTTAGAAAATAAAAGTTCGTTATCGTTGTCGTTATCTCTCTGTGTGTGTTTGTATCTGTTTCTCACACCCTTTGATGCATAAGAAAGAAAGATTGATAGTAATCGAAAAACTCACCAAGAAATACCCTCTCACTAAAAGAAACCCCGAACAACTAAACACCAGATCAATTCATTGATCAAAACAGGCAGTTTAAACCAAACAAAAAGAACAAAATATAAACAAAACACCAACATCAAATAAAACTCTCAAACCAACCAATAAACAGCAACATGCAGAGGAAAAATACCCCTGCAAACTTTCCTTGCCACAATAGGCCTACCCTCTTTCAAATTTAACTTGGGAAAATCAAGATGGTTTATTACACGGATTGCTCTAAGTGTTTGGACAATACATATTTTCCAGCAGTCCTGTCATCAAACTTCCCACCCCACCCAGTTTTGTATTCGTGGAAATTAAAACTATACTGGAAATGTGTGCATGCACAAGCAAGTACATGCCCATACGCGCGCGCACACATTGTTGTTGGGTCAAATAAGTCTACTTGACTTAAATGGCTATAAAATATTCTGAATCTGAATCTGAATCTCTGAATCATAGTTTACCGTACATATCAATGTTCGCAAATATGCACCTAAGCTGTACATCACTATGTACAAGTGTACACACACACACACACACACATATATATATATATATATATATATATATATATATATATATATATAAGTTAACGTGCAAGTATAGAGGTATTCTGGTTTCAAGCACAAACCATCCGAACACTAAAAAACACACAAAAAGAAAAACAAAAACAAAAAAACAAAAGAGAAAAATGAATTAAAAAACCCATATCCTCCCCCCCCCCCCCCCAATCTATTTTTTCTTAAAAACAATAGGATAGATGAGAGGTGGTGGGGGTGGACGGTTACAATACAGAGACAGAAAACAGACAAGAAAGAGAGAACAAACCCCCACCCCCAAACGAAACCCCCAAATACCCGCACACAACAAAAACAAACAAAAAAGCCACAAAAGTAGAGTGATGTAGAAGACATTCCTAGCACAGAACTCCTAAAAGACGGGAATCCTATCTTAAAAGGTGAGGTGTTCCCATATCCTAGGCACTCTTTGGGGAGCGAGGTGTCAGAGATCTCAGCTTCTCTAGGGGCCAGCATACTGAGGGCGGCGCCCATCTCCTCTCCCTCGCCTGACCCTAAAGAGGGCAGGTACACATTTTACAGATAGGTGAACTAGGGGAACTGTACTGAAGCCAAGGCGAGCAAACGGTCACCCATCCACTTGGTAACCACCTCGATGCTGCTTCACCTTAGCTTGTGGGGAAGGCGAGTGCTCTGACCACTGAGCTACCCCGTCCCCCCTTTGTGTCCAAGTTTTCGGTGTAGCACAAAGACAGCGGTACTCACCATTAGGGCTGTGGGGGCTGCTGTCCACCAGGTCTGCCGTGTCCTCAGCCGCCTCCTCCACCTCGCACTTCACCACCACACCCAGCTGCTCTATCAACGACTGCGTCTGATCCGCCTGTGCCGCAGTCTGCTGCAGCGTGAACAAGTGCTGCTGCTGCTGCAGCTGCTGCTGAGGTTGCTGCAACACTTGCTGAGGTTGCTGCAACACTTGCTGAGGTGGCTGCAACACTTGCTGTTGTTGCTGTTGTTGTTGCTGTTGTTGCTGTTGTTGTTGCTGTTGTTGCTGTTGATGACCTTGCTGCTCTTGCTGCGGGTATTCTTGCTGTTGCTTTAAATATTCTTGCTGTTTCTGCGAGTAGGTTTGTTGCTGCGAGAAATCTTGTTGATAATGCTGCTGCCGCTGTTGTTGTTGATGCTGCTGCTGCTGCTGCTGCTGTTGCAGTTGTGACTGCTGTTGCTGCACGAGTTGCTGCTGCTCTTGTTGCTGCTGAAGTTGCTGCAGGTACTCGAACTGTTGCTGGTGCGTGGCGTACTGTGGCGGGGGGAAGTCGGGGGGGAGGTCGGGGGTGGGGGTGGGGGTGTAGTCGGGGGGAGAAGGCGATGTTCTGGGGCCTGGAGGTGGAGATGTCCAGCAGCTGGTAGTCCCCCCCTCCCCCTCCACCCCCACCCCACCTGGCGGCTGCTGCCGCTGGCCAAGTGGTCTGAAACAGGGCAACACAGCACAGTGTGTAGGGGGTTCGAGCCTTGAGTACCGGTGTTGTGGTTGGTAATAGCAAGCAGACACATGTAGTACTAGTGGTGTGAAACAGCACAGTGTGTAGGGGGTTCGAGCCTTGAGTACTGGTGTTGTGGTTGGTAATAGCAAGCAGACACATGTATCAGTAGTAGTAATGGTGTGAAAAACAGCACAGTGTGTCATGCAGAGGGTTCAAGTCTTAGTGCCGTGTGTTGTGGTGGGTGATGGTGTTGGTGAGTATGTATTAGCGGTGGTCTGAAACAGCGCAGTACAGTGTGTAATGGTCTGAAACAGCGCAGTACAGTGTGTAATGGTCTGAAACAGCGCAGTACAGTGTGTAATGGTCTGAATCAGCGCAGTATAGTGTGTAAGAGGTTCAAGTCTTGAGCCGTTGTTTTGGTGGTGATGCTGAGCAGTAACATGTATCAGTAGGGGTGTGAAACAGTGACAGTGTGTTTGGGTGTTTGTGCCGTTGTTTTGGGGGAGATGGTAGCGGTAAGCATGTATCAGTGGTGGTGTGAAGCAGTACAGTACAGTGTGTAAGAGGTTCAAGTCGCGTGGATGTGTGCGTTCGTGCACGGGTGTGTGTGTGTGTTGACACACCCACATTCATGATTGAGAACATGGTTCTCTTTTGTTTTTCTCTTATTCTTGATCAAAACGATCCTTTCATTTCGGGGCAAGAGCTGACTGCAAAAGCAAGAAACCACCACCACCACCACCACCACCACCACCAGTAAGAGCAACGAGAGAGAAGAGAGAGAGAGAGAGAGAGAGAGAGAGAGAGAGAGAGAGAGAGAGAGAAGCATGTTCTAATTGTTGTGTCGATACAAAATCGGCTGTGCTTTGCATTTAATGATTTTTTCACCTAAACATAATATATACCATCTGGCTCATGTCTCTCCCCTCCCCTCCCCACCCTTTCCCCTTCCCGACTAAAACACTTCAGTCTGCTTGGAGCTAAAGAAAACATACACAAAAATAAACTAAGGAAAAATAAAACAGAAGTGACAGCCAACAAACTTTCAATACGCTGCTCTTGTGGCGAGACTCTCTCCCCGGGGAGAGCAGCCCGAATTTCACGCAGAGAAATCTGCCGTGACTTGAAGTGGTATACAATATGAAATGAAATGAAAAAAATGGATGAAATTAAAATACACCACCGGAGGTTCATAATAGTAATAACTGTATGTAGTTTATTCAAATAATGAGACACTGACTGTCGCTGTGGATACAATTGAACAATATGAACCTCGTAACAAGTGAGGCATGATAATAAGTTATCCCTACCTAGACAGAAACCCAAATCTCTGCTAATATACACCAGAACAATCAACATTAAGAATGTTTGTTTTTCTAAATATGATTTGATGATAACTGTAACATACTCAATACTCTTGACTCAGGGAAACGGTAGCGCTTCCCCCCCCCCCCCCTCTCTCCCCACTCTCTCCCCACCCTCTCTCTTTCTCCCCCTCTCTCCCCATCCTCTCTCTCTCCCCCCTCCCCCTCCACTCTCTTTATCCATCTTTCTCTCTCTCTGGTCTCTGTCCTATGTCTGTGACTGTCTCTCTTTTTCTGTTTGTTTATGCAGATTGCCATTTTGCCCAAATTTCTTAGACATTTCATTGGTTGGTTATCTAATTGAATGATTAGTTAATTGATTGACTTGCTTTCTGACTGATGGCTGGGTGAAAACAAAACAAAACAACAACAACAACAACAACCCACAATTATGTTCCTTCACAACTTGGAGCTTTCCATTAACCTTAGGGCGTCATTTTCTTGCCTGAACAAAAACACAGAGCAAAAACACACCATGAACATGTCCACTTGAATCCTCAAGTCGCCCAGATGACAGTCAGTTTTAACAAATGAAAGACTTCTTTTAACAATAACCAACTGAGGTTAAGATACCATACTTATTTCGATTTTCCAGTTATCTTTCGGAGTCCTATTTTCTTGGAAACAAATAGAGGAACCCAAAGATATAATCTCATTCTTTTTGTTTTCATGTACTTCGCTACATTTTTTCTCAAAGTTTTATTTTTCAGCAAAAAATCTTTATTTTTGACATAAGCAGTTCACCATATGTGTCAGCGTTCAGTCGAATGAAAGGCCATTATGTAAAAGTGTTTTCAGTGGAAAGACGCAGTGTAGTGTGTGAGCCTCAGTGGATCAACTGTCGTTGGTCTGTGGTGAGCTTTCAATGTATTATTAGCAAGACAGTCTTGGTCTGAGAGGCACAGGAATTTGGTTTGGGAAGGGAATACGTTTACTACTGGAAATGTTTGTATGGTCTTGTATCTTGTGTTGCATTGTATTATTTTGTATGGTATTCTTTGCATACCTTTTTTGGTCACAGAAGATTTCGTAAAGTAAGTAGGTAAATAAATATACCGTGTTTGTTGTTGTGTGTGGGGGGGGGGGGGGGGGGGCATGGAGGGTGTGTATGTGTGTGTGTGTGTGCGCGTGCGCGCGCGTTGTGTGTGTGTATGTATGTGTGTGTGTATGCGTGTGTGTGCTTGCGCGCGCGTGCATACAGCAAGCTTAAAAGTTCACGTACATTTTTGCTGGCAAAGTGCACGAGCACGTATGTGTAGGCTTACAGTACATCGGTGGAAACTTGTAAATTTGTATGTGTGTATAGGTGCATGCCTGCGTGTGTGTGTGTGTGTGTGTGTGTGTGTGTGTGTTTTGCTTTCTGTTTGTGTTTTTTCCCAACAGAGCACTCCCACCCCACACACAGAGATCTGAACAGCATTCATATTTTTATTCGGCGGTCATACATCTCTCTCTTTCTCTCTGTGTTGTCTTCTTCTGACAGCCTCGCTACAAAACATGACACACAAAACCTTTGAAATAAACGCAAGGGGGTGAGGGGAAGAAAGGAGAGCAGGGAGAGAGAGAGAAGAAGGGGAGAGAGGAGAGAGAGAGATGAGGGGAAGAAGGAAGAGGAGAGAGAAGGAGGAGAGAGAAAAGAGAGAGAGAGAAGAGAGAGGGGGAAGAGAGAGAAGAGAGAAGAGAAAGAGAGGAGAGAAGAGAGAAGAGAAGAGGAGAGAGAAGAGAAGAGAAGAGAGAGGAGAGAGAGAAGAGAAAGAGAGAGAGAGAGAGAGAGAGAGAGAGAGAGGGAAAAAAGAGGAGAGGGAGAGAGAGAGAAGAAAGAGAGAGAAAAGAGAGGAGAAGAGAAGAAAAGAGAGAGAGAGAGAGAAAGAGAGAGAGAGAGAAAAGAGAGAAAAGAGGAGGAGAGAAGAAGAGAGGGAGAGAGAGAGAGGGGAGAGAGAGAGAGAGAGAAAAGAAGGAGAGAGAGAGGGAGAGAGAGAGAGAGAGGGGGGAGAGAGGAAAAGGGGAGAGAGAGAAAGGAGAAAAGAGAGGGGAAAAAAAGAGAGGAGAGAGAGAGGAAAAAGGGAGAGAAGAGAGAGAGAGAGAGAAGAGAGAGAGAAGAAAAGGAAAGAGAAGAGAGGAGAGAAAGGGAAAGGGGAGGGAAGAAAGAGAGAAAGAGGAGAGAAGGAGAGGGAGAGAGAGAGAAGAGAGGGAAAAGAAAAGAGAGAAGAGAGAGAGAAGGGGGGAGAGAGAGAGAGAAAAGAGAGAGAAGAAGAAAGAGAGAGAGGGGGAAGAAGGGGGAGGGGGAGAAAGGGGAAAAGAGAGAAAAAGAGAGGAAAGGGGAAAAGAGGGAGAGGAAGAAGAGGAGAAAGGGAGAAAGAGGGGGGAGAGAGGAGAGAGGGAAAAGAGAGAGAGAGAGAGAGAGAGGGAAAAGGAAGGGGGGCGGGCGGAAAGAGAAACGGGTGTAAAGGGAAAGGAGAAAACGAAAGGAAAGAAAGAAAAGAAAGGGAACTGAAAAAGAAAGGGCATTTTTCAATGAAAAAAAAAAAACTCTACTTTTTCCATTGTCCCGGCTTTAGTTCCGAGTTCACCCAAAGGTGAGATTTTGATATGCCACTGTTTTGTTTTTGTTTTGTTTTTGTTTGTTGTTTGTTTTTTGTTGTTGTTGTTGTTGGTCCACAAAAAGGTGGCCCCATTCCGCTTTGGGGGTTTTTTTCATGTTGGTGAACAGGATTTCCGCCCGGGGACGTCCCCACACAGCAACGTGGGGAGAGTGGTAGCTGTGGACTGGTGATTGGAAAAACGATGGTTTAAAACTCGTCACAGAGGCTGTTTTAATTGTTTTTTTTATTGGTTTTGTTTCGTTTTTGTTTTTTTTTTGTTTGAATTCCCCTTCCCCTTGGGTTTTTAAAACATTGGGTGGTGAAATCTAAACCCCCCAAAATGCTCTCTTTTCTCTCTCGTTGGGGTCTCTCTCTGTCCTCTTTCTTGCTCTGTTTAAAAAAGGGGGGGGGTGGGGGGGGGGGGGGGGGGAGGTGTGTGTGGTGGGGGGGGGTTTTTTGGGGGTTTTGGTGATGTTTTTTTTTCGGGGTTTGGGGGTTTTAAGAAAAAAAATTTTGTTTTTTTTGGGCAAAGTGACGGAGTTGGGGTTCGAAAGTGGGAAAGGGATTTTTGGGTTTGTTGCGGGGTGGTGGGGTTGTGGGTGGGGGGTTTTTTCCCGTTTTTTTTTTTTCCCAAAGGACCCCCCCCCAAAAAATTGAAAGATTCTTTTTTTTTGGGGGTTAAAATTTCCCCTTTTTTCCCTTTTGTTTTTTGAATGTTACAAAAATCCCAAAACCAAAAAAAAAGGGGGGGGGGGGAAAAAAGGGGGAGAGGGGGGGGAAAATTTGGGGGGGAAAGAAAAAAAGGGGAGGATTGGGCCCGGAATCGAAGGGGGAGGTTTATTAAAAAGGTTGGAAATGGGGGGTTTTGAAATTTTGTAGGGGGGAAAAAAAAAAAAAAAAAAAAAAAAAAAAAAAAAAAATTGTTCTTTTAAACAAAGTCAGAAAAAAAATTTGGGAAAATTTTTTTTTTGAAAGTTCAAAAAAATTAAAGGGGGGCCAATGGGGGGTTTTTTGGGAAGAAAAAGAATCAAATTAATTGGCTTCTTTAAATTAAAACATTGTTTTTCCAACCCCCCCCAAAAAAATTTTAAAAAAAAAAATGTCCCATTCGGGGCCCCCCAAACCCCAACACCTGGGGCTTTGGGGTTTTTCGAAAAAACAAAAATAACCTTTGGGGGATTGAAATTCCAAATGAAATTATGGGGAAAATGGTTTTGTTGCAATTATAAATTTTTGTTTTAAAATTTTACGGTTATGTCACCCCCTTTCTCCGCCCAAATTTTTTGCCTAAAACGTTAAAACCTTTTTTTAAAAAGAAAAAAACCAAAAAAAAAAAAACGTAGTGGGCCCATTTTTTTCCTTTGTCAAAATTTTAAAGCTTTGATTTTTGGGAAATGCCCAAATTGCAAAACTTAATAAATAAATTTTTACAAGAAAGGGGGGGGGGGATCAAACCCAAAAAATCTTTGGTTAGTTTATTAAAAAAATTTTAAAAAGGGGGGAAAATTAAAAAGGGGTTTTCCCCGGGAAATTTTTACCATAACGGGGGATTTTGCAAAATTTTTAAAAGAAAAGGGTCAAAAAAGGTTTTTTTCAAATTGTAGTTTTTAACCCAAAAAAAACCTTTTTTCGATTTGCCTTTTTTCCCCCCCAAAAAATTTTTTGGGGGAAAAAGTTCCCAAAAATTTTTTTTTTTCGGCTGTACCCTTTTCCCCCCCTTTTTGGCGCTTACCCCTTTTTCGTCCCTTTTTCTTTGTCGGTTTTTAGACCAGGGGATTTTCTTTTTTTTTAGCTGTTCTTTTAAAAACTACAATTTTTTTGGGGAAAAAATTTTTTAAGAAAGAAAATAAAAATTGGAAATCGGGGAAAAAAACAGGGGCCCAAAACCCAATTTTGTTTAAAAAAAAAAAGGGGGGAAAACCCCTTTTAAAACCCGGGTCAGTTTTAACCCCCCCATCTTATTTTTTAAATTTTAGCCCAAAAACGAATAGTTTCCCCTTTAAAATTTTTTAAAATACCCAACAATTTTGGAAAACCAAAAAAATTTTTTAAAATTTTTTTTCGAGCTTCTAGACAAACTTTTTTAAAACCCAAAAGAAAAATTTTTCTTTAGTTTTTAAAAAACTTGGTTTTGTAATAATTTCAAAATTTTAACCTTAGTTAAATAAAATTTTTTTAAATTTTTTTTAAAAAACCGGTAGTTTGGGGGTTCAATAAATTTTTTTAGCTTTTAGTTTATAATTACCCCTTTCTAAAAAACCCATCAAAAAAAAAATTTTTGTTTATTTTGAAGGAAAAACAATATTTTACCTAATTTTTTGGGGGTTTTAAATTTGTGGCGGGTTTTTTTATTTAATTTTTAATCCCTTATTTCTTTTTTTTGATTCGTGAAATTTTTGTTAAAAATTCCCCCCTTTTGGGGGGGGCTTGGTTTTTAAAGGTTTTTGGAACCCGTTTTGTTTATTTTTGGTGACTTTTTCTTGGCGCCTTTTTTAAAATTTTTCCGCTTTTGGAAAAGTGGAAAACCCCTTTCTAAGTAGGTTTTTAAACTGTTTTTTTTTTTTAAGTTGAAAAAATTTCCTTTTTGTGGGGTGTTTTTGTTTTTCTTTGTTTTTCAAAAACTCCAAAATTAAATTTCATTTTTTTTTCCATAATCCCCTTTGGTGGCCTTTTTGAATTTTTTTTAAAAAAAAACCTTTTAAAAAAGTTAAAAAAAACCCCAAAAGAAAAGAAAAGGAAAAAAAAAAAAGAAGGGAAAAAAAGAGAGGAAAAAACCCCAAAAAGAGGGAAAAAAAAAGGGTTTAAAAAAAAAAAAGGAAGGGAGGGAAAGAAGAGAAAAAAAAAAAGGTAAAAAGAGAGAAAAAAAAAAAAAAAAAAAAAAAAATTTGAGAGATGAAGGTTTGGGGGAAAAAAGAAGAGGAAAAAGAGAGAGAAAAAAAGGAAAAAAGGAAAGAAGAGAAAGGAGGAGGAGAAAAGGGGAAAAGAAAAGAGAAGAAGGAAAAGAAAAAGGGAGAGGGGAAGGGGAAAGAAAAAAGGCAAAAAAGAGAAAGGGAAAGGGGGAAAAAAAAGAAGAAGGAGAAAAAGGGAAAGGGGGAAACAGAAAGAAAAAAAGGGGAACAAAGAGAGAAGGAAGAAAGAAAAAGGTAAGGAAAACATAAAGCAGATACTCAGCTTAGAGAACTAACCTGACGCCCTTTCTACTTTATTGCTACTTCGAGGCCTTTAACCAGAACGCGGCTTTTCGAACTTTTTCAGACTAGTCTCCCTGTAAAAATCCGTCACTGGCGACAACTAGTTTCCGCAAAAGGGAAAGCATTTGTTTTACTGTACCCAAAGACCACAGCATCAGAGGACATTCACCAATACAGAAAGACAAAACATCAAAAACCTATTCTTATCGGCTCTTGATAGTTCCATTACCAATGGTAGATTTTAGCATATGCCACTGTTTATGTGTTGTTTTGTTGTTGTTGTTGTTGTTGTTGTGTTGTTTTGTCAACTAATGAAGGGCCGCATTCCGACGTTGGGATGTTTATTGAGGCATGTTTGGTGAACAGGATGTTCCTGCCTGGGTACAGTCCTCCACCAACGTGTGTATGAGTGGTAGAGGTGGACTGTGATGGAAGAAACGATGGTTTAAATCTCGTCACAGAGAGCTGTTTAGATTGTTTTTTCATTGTGATATTCGTTTCGTTTTGTTTTTTTGAATTCCCCTCCTCGGTTTTAACACATTGGTTGGTGCACCTATCTCCCCAAAGTGCTCTCTTTCTCTCTGTCTCTGTGTTCCCCTCTCTGTCCTTTCTGGTTTTGCCTTCTTTTTCTTCTGTTTTTTCCTTCACCTCTTTTCCCTGGTTTAAATATTGGGTCAACTCTTACTCTCAAAAACGCACGCGCGTTCTCTCTCTTCTGCCCTCTGTTCTCTGTGTGTTGTCTCTTCTTTCTCTTTGCCTCTCTGTCTCGTCTCTCGTCTTGTGACCTGTCTGTCTGTCTCTCTCCCCTGGTTTTAACATATTGGTGCAACTCTTCTTTCGAAAGCGCGCGCGTTCACTCCTTTCTGTCTCTGTCTTCACTTTGTGTCACTCTGTCTCTCTTTCCTGCTCCCTGTCTCCTCAGTGTCTCTTGTTTATTCTCTCCCTCTGTCTGTTCTCGTCTTGTTCTCCTTTCTCTTCTCTTGCTCGTGTCTCTGTGTTATGTCCTCTGGCTCTGTGTGGAGGCTCCTTCTCTGTGGTCTGTGTCTCTGGTCTCTCTGTCTTTATTCGTGCCTTTCCTGTATGGTGCTCACACGCACACTCAAGGTGCTAATTTCCCCGCCGCGGAGACTCAGGGAGGGCAGAAGACACACACACAAACAAAAGGCCCCCCAGAAGAGAAGAAACAACAAAGAACCTCCCGCTACCACGAAAACCAAGGCGATAAATCCGTTATGAGAGGCAATACAAAGTCACCAAGCCAACAACGCAAATTACCCTTTATGATCTAATTAAAAAAAACTGACTAACAGAAACAACAACATACAGCCATTTGTATCCCCCACTGAGAGCCGGAAGAAGTACGAAAAGGGCTATCCGAAAAAGAGGAGTGAGCTGGAGTGAGAATAGTGCGAGGCCACGACGTAGAGATGTTTTTTAGTTAGTTTTATTTGTGTGAATTGCCATCAGAGATAGTAGAAAAAGGGACAGAGAGTTGTTTGACAAAGACCGTGGGAGTAGACAGTGTGAAAATGTTTCACTGAAACAGAAGGCAATGAAGCGGGAAGTGTTTTAACGGTCGGATTCTCTCGTGGAAAGACGGTAAAAACAAAGTATCTATATTGTGGGAATATTCACTAAAACAACTCCACTTTTCCATCCCCCACCACTTCTCCAAAACCCAATTAGCACTTACTTAAAACCCCTTTCATTGCCCTTCTTTCTTTTCCCCTTCACAACTTAGGCCCATTCCCTTCGATTTTACATTTCCAACCAACCCACTTACATCTACACAAAACTCACATGACCCCCGACTCTCTCAACACCGTTTCCAATCCACGAACTCTTTAATCCCCCCCTCCCCTCATTTAACCCTTCCTTTACCATTCGGACTCTATCTTCACACACTACCTCTTTCTCACTCCACCTGTCTACTCTCTCCTGTCTCCTCTCACTCTCCTCTTCTGTCTGTTCTCCTCACTACACGTTCAACCAAACACCATCACACACCACAACCACACCTCACCCCACACCCACACCCTCTTACATCACCACACACCACCAACCCACCTAGTTACACCCCACCCCCTTACCCTACCCCAACACCTACACTCTCCATCTCCACAAACCAGAACAACCATTCCTTAAACCCGCCACCCCCACACCCCTCTTTTATCCCCTCCCTCACTGTTCCCTACCTGTTCCTTTCTCTACATCCACCTCACACTCCTCTCCGTCTACGGCTCACCCTCTCCCCAAACACCCTCACATTTCACTGTCTCCCCCCTCTGCCCACACCCTAACTCTCATCACTTACCACCAGCACACCACACACTCACCAACCAAACCCACCACAAACAACACACCCATACCACACCACACCCACATCACCACCCCACACACACACCCACTACATCACACACCACCTACACCAAACCACACCACACCCTACACACACCACCACCTACCCTAACCACTCACCACCACACACTCTTTCACCACACCACCACACAACACCACACCACACTCTACATCACACTACACCCCACCCACCACCACACTCACAACCACACCTACTACTTTATACACCCACATCACACCACTCACCCCACCACACCAAACCACCCATCCTTTTACACACACCACACCACAGCCACTACACTCCTTCACCACACACAAAACCACCTACCCACACCAAACTTTTTCAACCATCACGCACACCCTCACACGCACACTACACCAAGTCTCACCAACTACTTACAACACATAACCACCACACACTCACAAACCCACACCACAACCATCCACACCACACCACTTCCACACCACTCACACACACACAACACCAACCCACCACACCACCACACTCCACACACACCACACCCACCCACAACCCACACCACAAACACCACACACCTAAACACACACCCACACACCACCACATCCCACCACCCACAACACACACACACTCACCCACCACACCACACACCCACACACACACCACAACCACACACCCACACAGCCACCACCCACACCACCCACACTACACCACAACCACCACACCACACACCACAACCACCCCGCCACACCACACCACATTCACCACACACCACACACACACATCACATCACCACACACCCCCCACCACACACCATACACACCACAACACACCATCCACACCACACCACACCACACACACTCCACACACCACACCACCACACCACATCACACCACATCCACACCAACACCACACCACCTTGTCCACACCAAACGGAACCCTCAATCATCACAAAATGCAACACTCACACACCCTCATCCCACAAATCACCCCCTCACTTCGGGGGACCTTATATGTTGTGGTTGTTGTTTTTTTTACTCCTCTATAACCTCAATGATATACACTTTGGGGGGGGGGGGGGTTGTATTTTGTTTTGCTGGTAAATATTAGACGTGTGAAGGGAAGGGGTTAGTGTATGGTTGTGTCTGTGATTGGTTCTGTTGTATTACGGTGTATGTGTTGTGTGTCGTGTTTGTTGTTTGTGGGTGTTTGAGTGTGTTTTGTGTGTTGTTTGGGTGTGTTTGAGTGAGTGAGTGAGTGGGTGTGTGTGTGTTGTGTGTTGGTGTGTTGATGTGGTGTGAAGAGTAGTGGGAAGAGAGAGAGAGAGAGAGAGAGAGAGAGGATGAGAGAAGGAGAGAGAGGGGAGGGGGGGGAGGGGGAGAGCAGGAGGGGTGAGTGGGAGAGGAAGAGACGGAGACGAGGAGGTACATATACAGATAGACAGAACGAGAAAAATATAAAAGACAGAAAACACCAGCACAACATAAAAACAGAGAAAAGCGAGCATTTATCACGAAACAATGCGTAGCAAATTTGCACTGATATGCGTGTGCATTACATACCTTGGCACACACATTGCACTGCTGATTAAAAAACAACCACAAAACAAAAAAAACAACAATAAAAAAGCAACACAAAACAACAACAACAAAGAGAAAGCTGAAGAAACGAACGCACACGTTAAAACCTGTTAAGCTTTTTAAAAGAGTAGGTCATTGTGTGCTGGCGGGAACGGATGACAAAATTTACAAAACTGCATACACACAGGGACTTGATGAATAAAAAAGAACCAACAACACACGAGTGCTCATTCCATTGTTCTCGAAATAAACAAAAGAATAATAAAAAAGACTAAGGCAGTGAAAAGTGCCGATCTCTGACTGTCATTCGTTTTGCAGAGGGGAAAGGTATGTTATACCTCAACCAGCCACAACTGTCACGCTCTAGTTACTTTTGAACCTTCAACAAACAACAAGTACAAGTGGTGTGTCAAAACCTGGTACACCCTTTAATACATGTGTTAGCAACATTGCGTGATTTCCTTGCCTGTTTAAACAGAGCGAGAGAGCGAGAGAGAGAGAGAGAGAGAGAGAGAGATGATGTTTGTTTAAAAAAAACACCCCAAACAAAACCAACATGTGCATTGAACAACTGAATTCGTAAATTCATGTTCTTAGCATTTATTCTTTAAACTAAGCAAATTCTCTCTCTCTCTCTCTCTCTCTCTCTCTCTCTCTCTCATACGCACACACATGCTAGCATCTATTCCCTCTAAAACAAGACAGGCAAACAGGCAAGAAGCTATCACTACTACCATCACACACAACAGTGAAACCCACTGGCTACATATTAGGTGTAGGACCACTCGACAGACAGGTCTAAAGGGTTGCTTTGATGTGTTAAAGTCCGTGGGGTTATCCCTTAGGGCTGCACATAACCACCCCCCTCACTTATTTCTACTTGATTTAGTAGACATCTACTATATGAACCATGTGACCCATCCATGTGACCGAAGCGGTTGGTGGTACTGGAGTGGCTGTATTCACAAGGGTAAATGCCGATCAACAACAATCAAATAAGCAACACAAAACAACATACAACAAAGAAGCTAAAAAAACGAACCACACGTTAAACCTGTTAAGCTTTCAAGAGTAGGTCATTGGTGCCAGGTGGATTATCGGATACAAAATTACAAATACTGCATTACACATAACACCGGACATTAATTTCTACTCTACAATCTTATCAATGAAAGAATAAATGAACGAATGAATTTAAAGAACTGACTAAACTTGGGGTCATTCAAAGCAAGTGGGAAAGGGGATGACAAAAAACAAAAAGAACAAGAGGAGAAGAAAAACAAAAGAAGAAGAAGAAAAACAACCGAAGAAGAAAGAAAGTGGGTGTGGATGAGATAGGCACTGGAAGAATGAAAGCTGTGGGAAAAAAAGTGAGCGATGAAGAACAGCAGGAAGACGAAAGAAAACAGATCAGAAGAAGAAGAGAGAGAAGAAAAAAAAGACAAGAAGAAGAAACAAGACAAAGAAGAAGTGAAGAAAGAGAAAGAGAAGGAGAGAGAAAACAAGACAAAAAGAACAAAAAAAGAAAGAAAAAGAGCAGAGAAGAAAAACAAGACAAAGAAGAAGAAAAAACTAAGACCATGAGAGATAGAAAGGAAAACAAGTCAAGAAGAAAGAAGAGGAAGAAAAAAGACGAAAAGAAGAACAGAAGGGAAGAAAAACAAGACAAAAAGAAGAAAACAAGACAAAGGAAGCAAGAAGGGAAGAAGACAAGAAAAACAAGACCCAAAAAGAACAAACAGAAGAAAAACAAGACCAAGAAAAAAACAAGAAGAAGAAAAACAAGACAAAGAAGAAGGGGAATTTTGAGAAGCATAGAGGTAAGCCTTGCGGAACGGGGAAAGCTTGTGATAAAGGAAGCTTTGACGAAGAACAAGCAGCTGAAGAAGAAGAGAGGAGACAGACGCAGAAGAGAAACAGTAGAGAGAGAAAGACAAGAGAGAGAAAGCAGAAAAAGAAAAATGCAAAAAAGAGAGAAAAACAACCATTTTTTGAGTAGGACCACAAAAGGGAAAAAAGACATTGAGTAAATAAATAAACAGAAGTAATAGACACTCCCACAAATAACCCGAACTAAACAGACGCACACACGACAACACACCACAGAAGACAGACAGAGGCTGGGTGAGAAGACAGACAGACAGTCAGAGAGAGGAACAGGAAGACAACACACACACTTCTCCAATCACTTTACCACCACCCAAACCACTACCTCAACCACGCAGCCGGCCGAGCACAAAATCCCGGCGTTAGATGCAACGATAAGCCCATTCGCAACCTTGGCTGAAGTCACAGGAAAAGAGGCAGCATTATATTTGCTGCCCTGTCTAAAAGAGGCAACCACAACCCCCACCCAATTCCCACTTCATCCACTTGTTTGGATCCTCCAGAAATTTGTTCATTTTTCCTCGACAATAACTGCACGAGCACGAACAACAACAACTCAATACGAAACGGAAGTCACATTTTTTTCTGGAAGTAAAAAAAAACAAAGAAAAGTTCTTTCGTTTTACGAAGCTTTTGACACTCCCCCAACGAACTCGACCCCACCCCCCCCCCCCCCTTCCTCAACCAATTCACAAACCCCCCACCCCCCCCCCCCATACCCCCCCCTATAGCCTTCTCGAACCTTCAACCCGCAACTTTGTGCTGTCCATTAAAAAACATCACTTGCTTCCGACGCGCGCACCCAGAGCGTTCAGTGTGAAAGTCGTAAAGAGGTTTGACTGTGAATGCTATTCATTGTCAGGGGTAATAAGGACAACAAGCGTCTAGGAGTCTTCCTTCAGGGGAAATTTGTTTCCTACCGGTAAATCTCGTGATCAAGGTGTCAGGGCCAGGGCCGGTCTTTCACCGTGCATTCACAATCGCCGGGATAGCCCTCACAATCCTTCAATACTCCTCCTCTTTCTTCTTCTTTTTTTTATTTAGACAAGTCTTCAGCTTAGGGACCAACGCGGCGGCTTCATGTTGGTTCGTGCCTGGCGTGGTTGTACAAAGAGAGAGAGAGAGCGAGAAAAAAAAACCCTGGACAAGATTAAGATTGACGTTCAGGGTCAGGCAAGTTATTTTGGCATGGTCGTGACCTTTTCAGGTGGAAACTTCGTCTGAGAAGAGGATGGTATTGGTTGGGTCTTTTGGTGGATCAAGTGGATCGATCGAGTGAATCAGATCAATCAGGTCGTTAATCAAGAAACTGTGTAGTGGCTTAATGTCTAGTTCAGGATATTTTGCTCACCAGGGCATTGTATTGATGCTTCGTGATTTTTAAGAATTGTGTGAAGTTCTTTGACGGTAGGCAAAGAAACAAGAGGTGACTCACTTCAAGCCTATACAGAAACACCCCACATTGGTATTCGTCCTTCTTCTTTGTCGTCGAACATTCAGACAGCAACTATTGTTGTCTGTCATATGAGCCAAACATTCATGCGTTGCTTTTCCGTTAAGCGCCTGACAAGTCAGACCCAGAGCATCCGATTTCAGCGTGACACAGTCGTATAGATAGGTTGACTGTGATTGTTTCTTTAATATTGATAACAGAGTAATGAAGGAAAACCAAGCGTAGATAAGCAGCTCTTCCATGAGAATGGAAAGCATCGTGTTTCCTATTCAACCGTATCAAATCTCTGATAAAGATGCTTCAGGCATGGGTCTGTACATACTGTTGCATCCATAACTGAACATTATTTTCCCGAAAAAATGATAATGTTTTTTCACGGGTCATAAGCAACCAATGATATAATAATTCCGTCAAACTCGTCCTAAGTGGACTGATTTCAATGTTGATGGACATAAGGTTTTAAGTTAGCAAAGCAAGTTTGAAAATATCAGTCCAGTAGAACACAGCACAGTACAACACGATGTAACTACAGACAAGCCAGAGCTACAGAAAACAAGACAGACAAAAGCCAACACCAGTGCACACCAATAGGCATAGAAGACACACTCTCAAGTCCCTCCTATAAGTTTAGACGGAGACAAGACACTAGGCGACAGATAGACGGGAGGGACGGGATAGCCTAGTCGTTAGAACATTGCGCTTGCAATTTGACGACCCGGGTTCGAATCTCGTTCAAGGGGATTTTTCCCCTGGAGTCAACATCAGTGCAGACTCCATTCTCCCCAAAAGTCCTTCGGATGAGACTATAAACCGAGGCCCCGTGTGCGAACGCACGCAGAACATCTTGCGCACACGTTAAATCGTGTTCCGCTTTTCGAAAGAGTAGGCCATTGTGTGCCGGTGGGAGCAGATGACAAAATTTACAAAACCGAATACACACGGGGACAGGATGTAAAAAAAGCACATGAGTGCTTATTCCATTATCCTCGATGTAAAAGAGTAAATATAATAGAATGCAGAGTTCACTGCCCGGTCAGCCGCGATGACTTTCTGATAATCAAAGGTGGGGGACAACCTCGAAAAGAAGCGTGGCACCTGTCAGACTGACTCTGGCCCAGCAGGCAACAGGAATGAACTGATCTTGAAAGGATCAATAAGAGCTTGGCAATAACCGCCTGGAATTAATTTTTAAACCTGAAGTACACTTACCCAGTTTACGCGTTTGTACGGTGAAAGGGAGAGAAAAAAAAGCAAACAAGCGCACACACACACACACACACACACCACACACACACACACACACACACACACACACAACACACACACACATACAACACGCACGCACGCACGCACGCACGCACGCACGCACGCACGCACACACACACACACACACACACACACACACACACACACACACACACGAGAGCGGGGGTGGGGGGTGGGGTGGGGGGCGTGTACCCTATTAAAACTATTCAAAAGCCTCTCTGTCTCTTTCCCCCAATCGTCCTCTCTCCTCTTCTGCACTGGATAAAAGGCCAGTGACAGGAGCAAGTTAAGCACAGCGTCACTGTGCAGTTTAAAGAAGTACAGCCACTGAAAGCACAACACGGACAGGAACAATGGAAAAAGCAACACACCTCAGCCTCACTTCACTTCTTCCTCCCCCCCCCCCCCCCCCCCCCGTTTTTTCGTTTCTTTCCCTTTTCTGTATTTTTCCTTTCAATATTTATTTTAAGTTCAATCCTTTTATTTCGGAGATAATGAATAAGCACACCTGGAATTTCTCTATTTTATTTTATTCTTTTAACATTCAGTCCTCGTATGCATGCTTTTTTGTAAATTTTCGTCATCCATTCCCACCAGCATACAATGGCCTTCTCTCCCGAAAGGCGGAACAGGTCTTAACGTGTGCACAAGAGGTTCTGTGTACGTTTGCGTACGGGACCTCAATTCAGTCTTTCGGGGGAGACTCTGAACCAGTCAGACCCTGTGCTTACGGACTTGCGAGCGTCAAAAGAACCCACGACAGTTTGAAAGTGGGAAAGAGCAGGGAGGTACCTCCCGACTGTCCTGGCAAAAGTGGTAGGTTCAGTGCCAGAAGTCAGAATGCAGGTACCTTACTGGTGGACAAATAATGGTCGCATGCGCAAAAAAGTCACCAATGGCGAACCTTGGTTGCTGTAGCCGAGGAAAGAAAGAAAGACAAACAAACAAACAAACAATAAATAAATGGAATGGTTCGGATTTTCGAGGGAGTGCAGTAGGCACGATATAAATAAACTCCAGGTGGAAAAATCCCCTTGTGCGTTTGTGTGTGTTTCGGTGTGTGTGCCCGCGCGTGTAAGTAAGTAAGTCTTCAATTTTAACGTCTTTCCACTTAAAGTGATACCAGACGATCCTTAAATAGGAGACTGAATATGTGAGAATAGAGAAAGAGAGAGAGAGAGAGAGAGAGAGAGAGAGAGAGAGAGAGAGAGAGAGAGAGAGAGAGAGAGAGAGATCTACTCTTTGTGTGTGAGTGTGCGTGGGCGTCCCTACATGCATGCGCGCTCGTGTGTGTAATAAATAGTAATAACAAAGGAAATAGTATTCTTAACATGAACAAATCAAGAACAGAAATTAAATAACTACAATAACTACAATAAATGCCCTATAGGACTTAACAATAAACCCTTAGCAATATCAATTGTTAACTTAACATTGTTCAAAATTTCTTCAATGGAATTCTCAGAAAAGGCAGGGAGATGAGGTTTTAGCTTCTCACATTCAAGCATGATATGAGTATTTGAAATATAATCACCACCTAAGCATTTAACATCCTTGCTGAATTTTGTTGTAAATGCATTTAATCTTATCCTAAAAAATAATGCCTTGAGTTGTCTTTCTTTTACAGCATTTGTATGAATCTCTAAGTCTTCAATATATTCAACTACACTATTCACACTCAGAGTTGAATGTGAAAGCCGATTGTTTTGCTGATACTTTTCTATATTTTTTTTAAAGGATGCTTCTTCTAACAACTGATAACCCTCTGCAATGGATAGAGGGACATGCAGTACTATAGACCCCTTTTCATTACGTGCACCTTTCTTTGCAGCCCTATCAGCCCACTCATTAGAAAACAATCCTATATGTGAAGGAATCCAGCAAAAGGAAACATGAATTTCTCTTAAACGCAGAAGATTAATGAAGTATTTGACGTCAAGTATAAGTTTAGCTGATTGCTTATAAGTTATAGACTTTAAGGCATATAATACTGATTTTGAATCCACACAAAGTAACATATGAAAGAAAGAGTATGGATGATCTAAAATGAAATTCAAAGCCATGAGAATAGCGATCAGTTCAGCTGTAAAAACAGATCGATTTTTACCAACATGATATGACTTTTCTATTTTTAGTGCCGGTATGACGAATGCTGAACCTGCTTGATGGTTATCTAAAAGTGAGCCATCTGTATAAATTTTAAGACAATGACAGTAATTTTGTTGTAAATGTGCATGAACATTAACTGCCATTATATTTGGATTTTCATTCTTTTTCATGTTGATATAGTCAACATCAAAGTGAGCTTGCTTCATTTCCCAAACAGGACAAACTGGAATTGCCCTTTGTGGGTCCACATCATATTTTAAAATGTTAGAACGTTCATAGAGATCTGATGTGTAGGTACTTATAGTCATCAAAGAGCTTATGTTTCGGGCTCTTTTGGGAAAATCTGTTTCAGACCTCATTTTTATTTCTTCTGAAGCAAAGTTTTCAGATGTTGAACTTCTAAGAATATATTTGGCACATACAAGTTGTCGATACTCATCAAGTGGTAACATTCCAATTTCTTTATATGTATCAAGTGCAGAGGCATGAAATGGTACACCTAGATTATTATTATTTTATATATTATTTTATATATTTTTATTTTATATATATTTTATATATTTTATTATTATTATTTTAGTGCACCTAAATACTTACTAAAGAAGCTTCAAAGTGTAGACTGCAAGGCATATAGACTCGCCCGCGCGTGTGTGCGTGCGTACATGTGTGTGTGTGTGTGTGTGCTTGTGTGCATGTGTGTGTAAGCACATGCGTGACTATTTGTATGGCAGCGTGTGTGCGTGCGCGTGTGTACCTGCATATTTGCGTGCCTACCTGAGTGCCTCTGTGTGTGTGTGTGTATACACCCGCACCTACAAGCATGTGTGTGTGTGTATGTGTGCCCTACGTGCTCGTGTGTATGTACGTTGTGCGTGTGGTGTGTGTGTGGATGCGCGCGCGCCGTGTAAGTGTGTGGTTTGTGGGGATGTGTGTGCACACGCGCGGTGTGTGTGTGTGTGTGTGTGTGTGGTGTGTGTGTGTGTGTGTGATTGAAGAAGCCAGACAGCAGGAGGCCTGATGCAGGCAGTGGTTGACAGTGTGGCAGCAGTTGTGCAGGCAGTTAGCAGTTGTGCAGGCAGTTAGCAGTTGTGCAGGCAGTTAGCAGGCAGTTAGCAGTTGTGCAGGCAGTTAGCAGTTGTGCAGGCAGTTAGCAGGCAGTTAGCAGTTGTGCAGGCAGTTAGCAGGCAGTTAGCAGTTGTGCAGGCAGTTAGCAGGCAGTTAGCAGTTGTGCAGGCAGTTAGCAGGCAGTTAGCAGTTGTGCAGGCAGTTAGCAGGCAGTTAACAGTTGTGCAGGCAGTTAGCAGGCAGTTAGCAGTTGTGCAGGCAGTTAGCAGGCAGTTAGCAGTTGTGCAGGCAGTTAGCAGGCGGTCAGCAGTTGTGCAGGCAGTTAGGCGTGACGGACTAATGAGGGCTGCTGAGCCAGTAACCCGCCTGCTGACTGTGGCCAGAGGAGGCAGGCACAAAGCCAGTT
>CM054135.1:96318789-96328789 GCA_028751875.1 Rapana venosa | reverse complement strand
TTTCTCCCCATCATGTAGGCAGCTGCATTCTGCCTCAGGGCATGGAGTCTAACCACGACATCTGTGTGCGTGCGTTTTTGAAATTTTGTCATCCGACCCTACCAGCACCAATGGCCTAATCTTCGGAAAGGCAGAAATGGGCTTTTAACATGTGTGCAAGATGTTATGGGTGCAATGGCACGCGGGGCCTCAGTTTATAGTCTCATCTGAAGACTCTGACAATGAGTTCGGTTTTCTCATCAAACTGGGAAGAAAGGGTAAGGCTGGGAATTGAAGCCAGAACCTTAAAGTTTACTTTGACATCAGGCAGCTGAACATCTTAGCCATCCTGCCATGCCACCTTCATTCCTATACCCCTATAAATCCCATTTGTTAGTCCACCCATCCCATCCCCACTGGTTTTGGAAGATTAAGGGGCAATCCCTGCCCATGGTAAAGGACTGAAGCCTGTGCTGATCAGCCATTGTCTATCGACCAGCACCTGCACCAGCACTACACCTGCACAGCACTACACCTGCACTACACTACACCTGCACTACACTACACCTGCACTACACTACACCTGTACTACACTACACCTGTACTACACCTGCACTACACATGTACTACACCAGCACTACACTACACTACACTACACCTACACCTCACACATACACCTCACCTCACTACACTACACCTGCACTACACTACACCTGCACTACACTGTACTACACCAGCACACACTACACTACACTACACACTACACTACACTACACTGCACTACAACTACACTACACCTGCACTACACATTACTCACCCACACACACTACACTACACTACACCACTACACTACACTACACCTCACTACACTACACCTGCACTAACACACTACACCTGCACTACACTACACCTGCACTACACTACACTGCACTACACACTACACCGCACTACACCATGCACTACACTACACCAGCACTACACTCACCTAGCACTACACTCAACACCACTGCACTACACTACACCAGCACTACCCCTGCACCTAGCACTACACTACACCTGCACTACACTACACCTGCACTACACTACACCTGCACTACACTACACCTGCACTACACTACACCTGCACTACACTCACTGCACTACACACCTGCACTACACCACCTGCACTAACACTCACATACTACACTGCACTACACCTACACCTGCAACTACACTACACCTCACTACACCACTACACCTGCACTACACTCACACCTGCACTCACTACACCTACACCTGCAACTCACACACTCACCTGCACCTACACTACACGCACTACACTACACCTGCACTACCACCTCACTACACTCACACCTGCAACACTACACTACACCTGCACTACACCTGCACTACACTACACCTGCACTACACCTACACTCAACATACACACCTGCACAACACACCCCACTACATCACCTGCACTACACTACACACACTGCACTACACTACACTACACCTGCACTACACTACACCTGCACTACACTACACTACTACACTGCACTACACCTCACTACACCCCAACACCTGCACTACACCACACCTGCACTACATACACTGCAACAACCTGCACTCATCCTACACCACCTGCACTACACTACACCTGCACTACACTACACTACACCTGCACTACACTACACTACACCTGCACTACACTACACCGCACTACACTACACTGCTCACTACACTGACTACTACACCTGCACTACACTGACTACTACACTGCACTACATACACCTGCACTACACCAACCTGCACTACACTACAACCTGCACTACACTACACTACACTGCACTACACGCACACCTGCACTACTACACTACACACCTGCACTACATACACCTGCACTAACCATACCTGCACTACAACACTGCACTACACTACACCTGCATACACTAACATGCATACACTACACCTGCACATACACTACACCTGCACTCATACACACTACACCTGCACTACACTACACCTGCACTACACTACACCTAGCATACACTACACTACACTACACCTGCACTACACCACACTGCACTACACACACCAGCACTACACACACTGCACTACACTATCACCTGCTATATACACTACACTACACACACTGCACTACACTCACTCACAAGCATACAACTGCACTACACACACATGCATACACTACACTGACTCAACCTGCACTCGTCGACACTGCACTACACTTCGCTGCACTGCACACATGTAATCTGGATACAACTGCAACACATACGAACCTGCAAATATCACCTGCACTTCATAATTGACCTGCACTAGCACACATGGCCGTGCACGTGCAGTCTCTCACCTGCCATACACCACACACTCACATAAAACACAAGACATCAGGCAGGAATCTTGGCTTGGTCACCTGAGCGGCATTTGGACTGTGTGGCGCATGTTGGGCGAACTGTTGATGTTTGAGGTCGATGTGTGATCAGAGTATGTATTAGGTTTAGGGGAGGGAGGGAGGTAGGAGGAGGGAGAGGGGGCTGTTTCTCTCTGGCTCTATAGGCGACCAAGAATCATAAAAGTCCTAATGACCGTGGTGGATGGACATTTGCTCTGTGAAGTTCAAACACCCGACGATTGTGTTTATTATGGTGGGGATGTGTGTGTGTGTGTGTGTGTGTGTGTTGTGTGTGTGGTGTGTGTGTGTGTGTGTGATAGATAGATAGATAGATAGATAGATAGATAGATAGAGAGAGAGAGAGAGAGAGAGAGGAGAGAGAGAGAGAGAGAGAGAGAGACAGACAGACAGACAGACAGACAGACAGACAGACAGACAGACAGACAGACAGACAGAGTTTGTGTCGTGCATGTTCACATCGTGGTGATTTTACACACACACACACACACATACACACACAATCCAGCCAAACCAATCTTTCTCTTTCTGACAGTCAATAGATACCTTGACGAGCTCAAGCAAGTGAATTGCTCATTCTATGGACCATCTGGAAATAAAACTTTAACTTTGACACGCCTAATAATAATAATAATAATAATAATAATAATATTGGAATTTATATAGCGCTGAATCTTGTCAAAACAAACAAATCGAAGCGCTTGCACTCAAATCATTTACACGCATGCAACTCTCCTTAAACATAATGACCAACACATTTCAAATCCATGTGCGCGCACGCACGTACGCACGTACGCACGCACGCACGCACGCACGCACGCACGCACACACACACACACACACACACACACACACTCGCGAACACACTTAGGAGGTGAAGGCTGCTGTTGAAAATTAGGGACAGATATGAGGGGAAAAGTCTCAGGTAGGAAATAAATGTGTTTTGAGGCTAGATTTGAAGGCATCAAGTGAAGGCTTTTGGCGAAGTGAAAGAGGGAGGTCATTCCAGGTGGATGGACCAGAAACAGAGAAAGAGCGACGGCCAACAGTGGTTTGTTTGAATCTGGGTGTTCGAAAGCACAAAGTATCTGCGGCTGAACGAAGGGAACGGGATGGAGTGTACAGGTGAAGGCAGTTACGGAGATAAGAGGGTGCAGATTTGTGGAGACATTTGAAACAAAGGGTACTGATCTTATACTCCAGTCTTTGTGAGACAGGCAGCCAGTGAAGAGATTGCAGTAGAGGATTGATGTGTTCAGATTTTTTCTTTCTTAGGACCAGTCCAGCTGCAGATTTTTGTATGCGTTGAAGAGAGTGGATAGATGATGCTGGTGGGCCAGCCAAAAGAGAGTTACAGTAGTCTAAACGTGAGAGAATGAGAGATGTAACAGGCTTGGATGTTGCATCAGTGGACAGATACTTGCGAATCGCGCTTATGCGCCGTTATCTAAGAGTAAAAAAAATGCTGAAAGGGGAAGAGGAGGGAAGAGAGACTAAAAATATTCCAGTTAAACCACCAACCTGTCTCTTTAACATTCAGAGCATTACTAAATTTTTAAAACGGGAAAACAGTTTTCATTGTGTAGACGAATGACAGTCACATCTGCAGTTGCCACAGTGAGTATACTTAAGCTTTGCTTGATAGCTTTTGAAATCGTGTCACCAATGGCTCGGAATCATGTATGAACTAAACTGTCTTTAGTATTTATATCTAACTCATGTTTTACTGCAACCCTGAAAGTGCCAAAAACTCAAATTCTCACGTCGACTGAGAAAATATTACGAGAGGAAATGCATACTACATTTTTGTTTTAAGAAAAGCAGATTTCGGCTTTCATGACAACATACGTAAACGTTGTTTTAGAGAAACAAATTTGATTTGCTGTGGTTTTCTTTCAAACTTGTTTTAAATTTTAAAAAAAGAAGCATAATTTGACTGGTTTCTGAGCACAGCCAGATAGGTGGCTTGATGAAAAAAGCAAAGGAAATGCCCTTTCAACGTGCCATCTGGAGAGAAAAGGCTTGACATTGTCTTTGATCTTAACACACACGAAGACACAGACACAAAGACATACAGATACAGACAGACGCATGTACACAGCCAGTCAAACAAACAAACAAACAAACAGACAGACACAGACACACACAGAACGTTTCCTGTCTCACCATGCAACACATACTACAGTAAGTATAGCAACAAAGCAGCCCCCCCCTCCGCTCTGTCTGTGGGTTAAGACTCAGTAATCATCTTCCACAGTTACACCCCCCCCCCCCCCCACTCCCCCCAACACACACTCACACACCTGGGCTTGGCTGGGGACTTGGGGGAGGGGAGGGGAGAGGAGGGGGGGAGGGAGGTTGTGGCTTTGGTAATCCAAACCTATACTCGTAACAAAAAGTAGTGCAATGTAGACCGTTGACTGACTTCTGGTGTGTAAAACAGAACGGAAACAATCCCCCCCCCCCCCCCTCTCTCTCTCTCTCTCTCTCTCTCTCTCTCTCTCTCTCTCTCTCTCTCTCTCTCTCTCTGTGCTATTTCTACATAACTATGTAATCCTGTTTCTGGAAACTTTCCCTCATTGTCTCTGTCTGTCTGTCTGTCTCGTCATCATCTTCATCGCTGTCGTTTTTGTTATCACCATCATCATCGTCGGCACTGCCATCGTCATCACTACCCCGCATAGTAGAGCATCATCTTCTCTACCACCACCACCACCACCACCACCACCACCACCACTACTACTACTCCTACTCCTACTACTACTACATTGGCGACGACGATAGCGACGCCATTACTACCTTCTTGTTCTGGATGTATTTGTTCATTCTTGGTGTATTATCTCTTCTTGTCGTTTCCTTTACTCTTTTCCTTTCCATATATTTTTTTCTTTCAAACATAGTGCTTGTGCTTTGGTGTTAAAACTTTTTCCCTTTTGAGGGCTGGATGAAAATAAGTCATTGTACTGAATCTACTACCCTCTTTAAATAAAATTTCGTATTCGTATTCGTATTCTCTCTCTCTCTCTCTCTCTCATCTCTCTCTCTCTCTCTCTCTCTCTCTCTCTCTCTTCTCTCTCTTCATCTCTCTCTCTCTCTCTCTCTCTTATTCTCTCTTATCCCTAATGTGTGTAGGGGGGGGGGGGTGAGGAGAGAAAGAAAATATATGTGTGTGTACTCCAGTTTTCAGTTCGATAGTGACAAAATAACTTTTGGATTCGTTACATCGTGGTGAAATACCTCAACTGCAGGCAGGGCAGTTTAAGAATGGATAGCAACTTCGCATTACTACTGTGGGATCATTCCTTTAAACTCTGCTCAATAATTTTTTTGTATATCATGTCATATATATGTGTTTACATAAAAGATTAATTTTCTTGCTCCCGTAGGCTTGTACAGTGGAGAGAGGACACAAAAATCACTATAGGTTCTCTCCAAACATTTTGATCTGATAGCCTTAAACCTGTATAGTACACAACTAATGGTATGTACTGTGTGGTATTGTGTACCACTTTCAGTCACAGCAGATTTCTCTGCATGAAATTGAGGTGGCTGTCCCCAAGGAGAGCGTGTCTCCCTCCACCAGAGCAGCGTCCCACACCAGTTTGCTCTGTCTGTTAACGAGTATTGATACTTCAGTATTGAATAGTTGGTAAACGACACGGGATGGATGGGACATGGCAATAGTGGCATTTTGACACTTTTATTTTGTTCTTTCTGTCTTTCTTTCTTGTTCTTCTTCTTGTTCTTGTTCTTGTTGTTCTTCTTCTTCTCCTTCTTCTTCATCGTCTGCTTTCTTGTTACTGTTGATGTTGTTGTTGTTGTTGTTGTTCTTCTTCTTCGTCTTCTTTTTTTTCCTTATCATAATTTTACCGAACATGAAAAAGCGTTTGTCTAACTTGTTGTGAAGAGTATATGAGGTGTACTCAATGTAGGCTGTCGCTGGTGTCGTCTTTCACATCCACCTGAAAACGGGAGCAAGGGGAGCAGGGGAAGGTGGGGGTGGGGTTGTGGGGTGAGGTTGGGGAACTTCCTGACAGGCTAAGGTAAAATTGTGGCCAAGTGGTAAAATAAACTTGTCTAGGAACGAGAGCCCTTAGTTCAAATCTGACTTATGGCTGGATTTCTGTTTTTACTCCATTCCACTCGATTTTTTTTCTTTTTTGTTTTCGTGACTAGAGCTCTGGGGTTCACCGAGCGGGAGATTTTTGCTTTTGTGACCCCCTCATCCCCCCCCCCCCACCCCTCACCCCCTTCACCATTAAGGTAACCGCATTCTGATTTCGGGGATGATGTCTAAACACGATACCAGTGTGCATGCTAGTTTTTTTTAAAAACTTTTTTTTGGTCATCCTTTCATATCGGCACGAATGGCCTACTCTTCCGA
Source organism: Rapana venosa (assembly GCA_028751875.1). Classification (NCBI taxonomy): domain Eukaryota; kingdom Metazoa; phylum Mollusca; class Gastropoda; order Neogastropoda; family Muricidae; genus Rapana; species Rapana venosa. The sequence goes on along the minus strand of CM054135.1, from coordinate 96,322,016 downwards.
AAGGCAGAATAGGAATTAAATTTTGTGCAAGATGTTCTGCGTGCGTTCGCACACGGGGTCTCAGTTTATAGTTTCAACCGAAGGAATTTCGGGGGATCGGAATAAAGAAGTTACTAATGTTGACTCCAGGAAAAAAAATCCCCGTGAAAGGGAGGGGGGGGGGGGGGGGGGGCGTCTTGGTGGTGGCTGGAACCCAGACTCGATCCACGGCTGTCAAATTGCAAGGACAACGCTCTAACCACTAGGCTATCCTCCCTTTCTCTTTTGTAACTGGTGGTCTGAGAGCTAGTCTTTCGTTTGGAACAATACCCCCCCCCCCCTCCCGTGTATAACAGATACGAAGTGGTGGAAATGTATCCACAAGAGAACTGTAGCAAACTAATCATCACTCTGCAAGACAAACATCTGTCCTGACAATTGACAGACTTTCTCAATGCTTGGAGTGCATTTGAACCAATTGTACTCGAAACGGATCAGACGTATGTATAAGAAAATCTGACAAACTTGTGAGAATATTGCAAACTCGTTAGAGTATTTTTCATTGCTATGTTTACATTGAAGAGTTTGTTTACATCTATCCATAGTTGCTGATTGTTGAATGTCTCATGGCTTTAAAGTTCCTTTGTGTGCGTATGTTGTATTATATATGTAAAATGTTTGCTATAAAAAAGATTATAAAAAAACAAAAAGAAAAAACATCTGTCCTGACAGGAAAAGTGGAACGTGGGAGCGAGTGGAACCATGATGGCATTGCATACCACTTTCAGTCGCTGCAGACTTCTCTGCCTGACATTCAGGCTGCTCTCCTCGGGAAGACCTGTCACCACAAGGGCAGCGCCACCCATCACTTCAAAAAGAAATTATCATCTGCATGTGTGTGTGTGTGTTTTCCATTGAGAGTTCTTTTCTACACAATTTTGCCAGGGACAGCTCCATTATTGCCACGACCTTTTGTGATACACAGGATACAAGATACAGACTTTATTGTCCACTAACATATGATAAAAAAAGTCTCTCGACTGCACTACACGACGTAAAACACACATTGCCATATAAAATTACATATAACCCTTAAACATGCTGCCATATTTCTAAATGTCCTTCTTCTTTCATCCCAACAATCTTCTTTCCCAAATTATTCAATTTCACACACACACACACACACACACACATACACACACACACACACACACACACACACACACACACACACACGCACGCACGCACGCACCACCACGCACGCACGCACGCACGCAGAATCTCCGTTTACCATCTCATTCTAAAGATGAACATCAAGCCTACAACTAGTGGATAGGTGGACACTTCATGTTCATGCGGGGATCGAACCCGCGACTTACCGCCTTTCTAGAGTGGTGGTTACTATGCCTCTACACCACCAAACCACCACGCGCTCTCCACATAGCAACCCCCATTTTACGACCAGAAAATCTGCCACTGGAAATACTGTCCATTCCAATACAGTGTCACACTGTTGCAATGCCATGGTGGTGCAATACATTCGTGCTACGATATGCTACACAACACGATTGCAATACAGTGCGATATGACTATACAATGTAACACAAGTGTAAGGTCAAACGAAGACAACCACAACTTTATACTCTAACACACGCAAGCAGGCAGGCAGGCAGGAACGCGCACACAAACACATAAACACACACAAAGAAGCACATGAGTGCTTATTCCATTATCCGCGAAATAAAAGAATAAAATAAAAATAAATAAAATAAACACATATACACACACACTCACACACACAAAACACACACACCACTCACTCAGTCACACACACACAAACACACACACGCACACACACCACTCAGTCACACACACAAATATACACACACCACTTTCTCTCTCTCTCTCTCTCTCTCTCTCTCACAACACACACACGCGCACACCACACACACACACACAACACACACACACACCACACACACACACACACACACACACACACACACACACTCACTTACACACACACAAACACACACACACAAACACATACACACTACACTCAGTCGCACACACAAATATACACATCTCTCTCTCTCACACACACACACAACACAACACACACACACACACACACACACACACACACACACACACACACACACACACACACACAACACACACACACACACACACTCATGACACCAGGTTCAGAAACATAACACTCACAGGCTAAATCTCTCACTCTATTTCCTCCCTTGATTGTCAACCCCCCCCTCTCTCCTTCTCCCCCCCCCCTTTAGCACCCCCTCCCCCCACCCCCTACCCCGCTCCCTAACGACTCTGTTACCTTACCTGTCTCTCCCCAGGTTACTTCTCCAGTGAATTGCTCACCCCAGCCTATCTTTTCATTCTGCCCCCCTGTCTGTTTGTCTGTCTGTCTGTTTGTCTGTTCTGTTCAGCTCTGTCAAGTCAAGTCAAAATTTTGTTTCCAGATGGTACATTGAATAAGCAATGCATTTGCTTTTTTTCATCAAGCCATCTATCTAAGAACAAATTTCTTAATGATTATACTAAGACATTACATTATTGCATCATTTACCATTAAATTAAACCAGTAAAAAAAAAAAAAAAAGAGGAAAAAATCGATAAGGAAATACATTGAAAATACAAATTACCACATTATACATATACACGCACACACATACTCATGCACACCTGAGCGCGTGGCGCTCACGTCCACACACACATTTAAATAAAAATGTTTTAAGAATTAAAAAAGAAAATCATAAAACGTCAGGACAAACAAATTACTTCACTTACTGTTTCTATCCATTTTTTCACGTTTTATACTTAGATAATTAAAAAAAAAAGTGTTGTGTGTGTGTGTGTGTGTGTGTGTGTGTGTGTGTGTGTTGTCTGTGTGTGTGTGTGTGTGTGTTGTCTGTGTCTGTTCGTGTGTCTGTCTGTTCGCGTGTCTGTCTGTCTGTTCGTTTGTCTATTGTCTGTCTGTAGTCTGTCTATTGTCTGTCTGTAGTCTGTCTGTTCGTGTGTCTGTCTATTGTATGTCTGTTCGTGTGTCTGTTGTCTGTCTGTCTGTAGTCTGTCTGTTGTCTGAATGTCTATTGTCTGTCTATTGTCTGTCTGTTCGTGTGTCTGTTGTCTGTCTGTCTAGGTATCTCTCACTCTATTTTCTTAACTCTTCAGCTGTAATTAATTCAGCATCCCATTTCACCTACGGGCCAATGGCT
>CM054135.1:96211289-96316289 GCA_028751875.1 Rapana venosa | reverse complement strand
GACAATAATATTTCTTCCTACTTCTCGTTCCCCAAAAGTTTCCCTCCATTAAAAAGATGGTGGCCAAGGTCGGGAGTCGGGTGAGTGGGAGCGAACCTCAATAACCCGTCACAAAATGCAATGCAGCAAAAAATGTCCCTTTTGCTTTCGTCCTTCTCATCCTGTCTCATCCTGTTTCCTGTCGTCTGTTTGTCTGGGTGTGTGCATACTTATGGCATATGCATTATACAATCATCCACAAGCATGCTATCTACACACACACACAACACACACAACACACACACACACACACACACGAACACATCGTCTGGTTTGTTGTCTAATTTTGCTTGCTTTTTTTGTTGTGTTTTTTTGATGCCGAGAGTTTGTGAATTGGTGATCTTGTGTTGTGTGAAAATTCAGTTTAGCCTGTGTGTGTCACGTTCCAAACAGATTTTTTGGGTATTTGAATAATTAGGTGATAAGTTGAGTTGTTGTGTTTTTTGCTTCGATAGTTTGCTCAGTTAGCTCATGTGCTTTAGGCTTTGTGTGGGGGTGTTTGTGTTGGGTGCAGCGGGCGGGGTGTGGGGGGGGAGGGGGAGGGGAGTATGGTTGATGTGAGTAAGGGAAGGATGAAAAAAGCTTGTAAGCTTACTCTTTTACCCTCAATACAGATCTTTTGACTTGTCGACTTGACTTGAACTTGACCCACATCGTGAAAGTTAGTATATGTACGTGCGCACATGCTGGAACTAGTGGTCTACGGCTTGTGACAAGATGTTCGTTCCCTCAACAGTTCCGACGACTCCTGCTAATTCAGACACACACACACACAGCATATGCACACACAATACACACACACACACACACACTCACACAACACCAATCTTGTCTTTTCTGTCTTTAAACGCTAGGGGACAACTCAAGCCCAAACGGTCAGAACACGCCCGCCCGCAGCAGGCAAAAGCAGCTAGCTAGCTGGCAGTTCACTACAGGCAGATGATTGGCCCAGAGCAATTCAGACCAAAGTCTTTGTTTCAATACCTGTTCCTCAAACATCCCCTTCACACCTACACCCCCCCCCCCCCCCACACACACACCAGCCCATTGCTACTGTTGTCTGCCCCCTCCCCTCCCCTCCCCTTCCCCCAACTTCCTTACCCCCTACTTATGTCCTTCATTTAATCCCTGGACACAGAGGGTGGGTGGAGGGAGGGTTAGTGGTGGTGGTGGGAGTGTGGTAGGCGTGTGTGTTAGTGTGTGTGTGTGTGTGTGTGTGTGTGGTGTGTGTGTGTGTGTGTGAATGCGTTGTGTGTGTGTGTGTGTGTGTGTGTGTGTTAGTGTGTGTGTGTGTGAATGTGTGTGTGTGTGCGTGTGTGGTGTGTGTGTGTTTGTGTGTGTGTGTGAAAGTGTGTTAGTGTTGTGTGTGTGTGTGTGTGTGAGAGAGAGAGAGAAGAGAGAGAGAGGAAGGAGAGAGAGAGAGAGAGGAGTGTGTGTGAGTGTGTGTATGTGAGTGTGTGTGAGTGTGTGTGTGTTTGTGTGTGTATGTGTGAGGTGGTGGTGTGTGTTAGTGTGTGTATGTGAGTGTGTGTTAGTGTGTGTGTGAAAGTGTGTTAGTGTGTGGGTGGTTGTGTGAGAAGAAGCGAGAGAGGAGGAGAGTGTGTGTGGAGTTGTGTGTATGTGTTGGTGAGTTTTGTGAGTATGTTTGTGTGTGTATGTGTGTTGTTGTAGTGTGTGATGTAAAGATGTGTGTATGTGAGTGAAAGTGTGTGTGTGTGTGTGTGTGAGAGAGAAGAAGAGAGAGGAGTGAGAGAGAGAGAGGAAGAGAGAGAGACAGTAAGAGAGAGTGTGTTGAGTGATGTGTGAGTGTGGTGAGTTGTGTGTAGATGATGTGAGTGTGTGTGAGTGTGAGTGTGAGTGTGTGATGACGTAGGGGAGAAGGGGTTGGGGGACTAGGGTTGGCTAGCCAAAGCGCACCCACTTCCCACCGCTCCCCACCATACCAAAGCGATATTATAATAATCATCATAGTGCACTAAGGTGACCTTTGTGGTGTGGGTTTTTCTGAGGGTTTTTTGTTTGTTGTTTTTCTTTTGTATGCTCCGAATGTTGAAATGTTCAAATCGAGAAAATACAGTTATAAAATGACTTCTACATTCTTTTTTCTCTCTCTCAGAAGAAGAAGGAGTTAGAGGAGAAGAAGAAGTGGAAGAAAAAGAAGAAGATAAAGAAAGAGATGATGATGATGATGAAGAAGACGACGAAGAAGAAAAAGATGATGATGACGATGATGATGAAGAAGAAGAACAAGGAGACGAAGAAGAAGGAGATGAAGAAAAAGATGATGATGACCATAATAAAGAAGAAGGAAAAGATGGTGATAATGAAGACAATGAAGAAGAAGAAACAGAACAAAACGACGGAGAAGAAGAAGAAATCAGGAATGAAGATGTTGCTATCATTGTAACGTATCGTAATACATGTTGGTTTTTGTTTGGTTAGGATGCTTGGTGGCTTTTCCCTGTGCGTCTGTAGCTAGTTTTTAGTGGTCTGTAAGCAACAAGGAGTCAGACTGTGTTAGAGATGCTTGGTATCAGTTCTCCGTTTCTCAAGAGGATTCAAGGTAAGCCGAATACTGCATACGCTAAACCATATCTTCAAGAATACACCTAGCGATTGCCTGACCAATGTCTAACCCAGAGCGTTGGCAAAGCCGCGGGTGCATACCAGGTAAGTGTGCTTTCCAGCAACCCACTAACCGCTGACAAAGAATAGTTAATTTAATTTTGGATTTTCAGTCTGTGTTTACGTACATGAAGGAGACAGAGACATTGGCATGTTTCAGCTGATTTGGAGACCATAAGAATCTCATGTCATTCGTCAGACCTCACTGAGACTCTGCAGACTCTAGACAAATCAGCAACTATTGTTATCTGTCATATGAGCGAAAATGCATTGTGCTGCTGTTAAGCGCCTAACAAGCCAGGCCCAGTACATCGGACTTCGGCATGTGAGAGAAAATCATTAAGTCTTTCTGGAAAAAGGCACGGGAATGGACCAACAAGGCAAAACATAGACAAGAAGGAGGTGAGAAGAAGAAAAGGAACAAGGCAGAAACAAAGAGAGGGATAGAAAAGAGGAAATTCCTAGCATAGACTTTCCAGAAGGTGAGAATGCTATCTATACTGACAGGCCCCCGGCATTTCCACGGGGAAAACTTTATATTATAGGAGAGAAATTCCGGCAGGTACAAGATTATGGAGGAGAATAAACCATTCCAAACAAACACTAACCACAATTCTTAACAAACAAATATAATGTTTCTGTAACACGTGGTAGCCCACATTCATCAGACGTTGGAGACAAAAAGGAAATTGCTAAAATGAGTGTTGTTCGTGGTTTCAGACAATACATTGAGTGTTGTTCGTGGTTTCAGACACTACACTGAGTGTTGTTCGTGGTTTCAGACACTACATTAAGTGTTGTTCGCGGTTTCAGACACTACATTGAGTGTTGTTGTCCGTGGTTTCAGACAGTACATTGAGTGTTGTTCGTGGTTTCAGACAGTACAATGAGTGTTGTTCGTGGTTTCAGACAGTACATTGAGTGTTGTTCGTGGTTTCAGACAGTACATTGAGTGTTGTTCGTGGTTTCAGACACTACATTGAGTGTTGTTCGCGGTTTCAGACACTACATTGAGTGTTGTTGTTCGTGGTTTCAGACAGTACATTGAGTGTTGTTGTTCGTGGTTTCAGACACTACATTGAGTGTTGTTCGTGGTTTCAGACACTACACTGAGTGTTGTTCGTGGTTTCAGACACTACATTGAGTGTTGTTCGTGGTTTCAGACAGTACATTGAGTGGTGTCCGTGGTTTCAGACACTACATTGAGTGTTGTTCGTGGTTTCAGACAGTACAATGAGTGTTGTTCGTGGTTTCAGACACTACATTGAGTGTTGTTGTTCGTGGTTTCAGACACTACATTGAGTGTTGTTCGTGGTTTCAGACACTACATTGAGTGTTGTTGTTCGTGGTTTCAGACACTACATTGAGTGTTGTTCGTGGTTTCAGACACTACACTGAGTGTTGTTCGTGGTTTCAGACACTACATTGAGTGTTGTTCGTGGTTTCAGACAGTACATTGAGTGGTGTCCGTGGTTTCAGACACTACATTGAGTGTTGTTCGTGGTTTCAGACAGTACAATGAGTGTTGTTCGTGGTTTCAGACACTACATTGAGTGTTGTTGTTCGTGGTTTCAGACACTACATTGAGTGTTGTTCGTGGTTTCAGACACTACATTGAGTGTTGTTCGTGGTTTCAGACACTACATTGAGTGTTGTTGTTCGTGGTTTCAGACACTACATTGAGTGTTGTTCGCGGTTTCAGACACTACAATGAGTGTTGTTCGTGGTTTCAGACACTACATTGAGTGTTGTTCGTGGTTTCAGACACTACATTGAGTGTTGTTGTTCGTGGTTTCAGACACTACACTGAGTGTTGTTCGTGGTTTCAGACAGTACATTGAGTGTTGTTCGTGGTTTCATACAGTACATTGAGTGTTGTCCGTGGTTTCAGACAGTACATTGAGTGTTGTTCGTGGTTTCAGACAATACATTGAGTGTTGTTCGTGGTTTCAGACAGTACAATGAGTGTTGTTCGTGGTTTCAGACACTACATTGAGTGGTGTTCGTGGTTTCAGACAGTACATAGGCACTCAACACTGCATAACAAGGTACAGCAAAATCTTTGAAGCACAGATCCCACTTAAAAAACAACAAACAAACAAACCCTTCAGTATTATTCTTTTTTACAATGTAAATTTAGTCGGTATTTTATGTACTTGTGTGTTCAATACCGCCTTGTAAGTTAACCCATACTATATCCTGTGCCCACATATACATACGTACAGTACAAACACACCAACAACATCCAGCTACGACTCCTTGGAAATGGATCTTTTCTTGACAAGAACACGTGTGTTATTAATAATAACAACACTTTCTTTAAAATCAATAACGCTCAAAGTGTATTAAAATTGGGTATGATTATAAAGACTGCAAAATTAAGAACCGATTTTACATTCAGCGTAATACACTTCCCAAAATACAATATCATTATATTACTGAAGCACAATATATTGTCATTAAGAGAGCCTCCCCCCCCCCCCCCCCCCCAACCAAACAATAAAAATGCAAAGAGAAAAAAAACCTTTTCGATTTGCGAACTTCTGAAAACACTGCTGTAGTTGATATTATGTTGCACCTTATGAATTTAGTCACAGACTTTTAGAGGCAGAGGGAAGCAACTTTTATCTAAAAAAGACCCCCAGTAAATAAAGAAAATAAAACACACTGCTCCCCTCCCCCCTCCACCTCCACCCACCTACCCCCACCCACCCCGCATGCACCCCAAACTAAACCAAGATCTGCCTCCACGTCAAAACATGAAAATGTTACAATTTATTGCAAAGCATTTTTTTTCTCAAAACGTCTTAAGATTAAACTCTATTATGATTATGATTATTATTGCAATCATTGCAATCAAACATTTTTGCTGGGTTTGGGATTAAAAAAAAAAGACTTTTCCCAGGACAGAACACACCAATTAATTTCACCCAACCCTGTAATAATTATAATTTTGGTCTTGCTCTACTAACTTTTGAGGGGTGTAGGAAGTGAGAGTGATAGTCCTCCCTCCAAGGGCCAATTCTATCACTTTTCTCTTCTGTTCTGTTCTGTTCTGTTCACTTGGCCAGGTCCCCGCCAAGGCAAAGGCTCTTACCACATACCTGGGCTTTTGCGTTTTCCACATGGCTGGAGCCTTATACAAGCACAGGATCCCCAATCCCCCCCCCCTTCCCTCCCGATCCCTCATACTCCCCCTCCCCTTTCCGATCCCTTTTGCTTACTTGCCCCTGCCCACCCCACAGCTCCCTAGTTTGTAAACGACATTGTGATGGCCGGACTGATCTTTAGACTCAGTGGAATGGGGAGAAAAAACTGAAATAAAAGTAGAGTTTGGTAGTTTTAGGGTTGAGACACACATCGCTAAGGTAGCACTCGCGGGCGCGGGGGCGTGCGCGCGCGCGCGCACACACACACACATACACACACACACTGACAGACAGAAACACACACACATACTCACATCCATACTGTTTACAGAGACCGAAATCAGGGTTGTCACCTCGTCCATAATTAATCCTCAGAATAAAACACTGTGCAATTGTACACAAGTCAAAACAAGATTAAACAAACCCAGCTATTCTATCGTTCCTCATGTTAACGCCCTAGCCAGCCAGAAGGGTCAGACCAGGACAGTGACCACTTAATGGGAGAACCACATTAACGACACCTACACTGGGAAAGAGACACAAGAAACATCGTATCACTTGTAAGATCAGACATCACTGATTTTACCTGCCACCACAAAGTGGGATGGATATTTAGATATAATCCTTCTAAACTATGCGGCAATCATATACTTTTTATTATCACATAGAGAACAAAAATCACTGTACCCACACAATGCTATTCAAACACAATTTAACAACAACTCAGAAGATGGGACATGGTTGGCCATTAACATGTCAATAAGAACAAGAAGTAGACATGAGGTCCAGAGGTAACGGACCCATCTAGGAAACGAGAAGTAGTGGGTTCAAACCCTATTTGAACTCAAGCTTGTCAGTCATCAACCGATCCTTGAATAGTGATCGGGGTGCTAGCCTTTAGGATGAGAATTATACTGAGGCCTTGTGTCTAACATGCATTTAACGCACGTAAAAGCGCCCACAACAAGAGGATTGTCCCTGGAAAAATTCTGTAGCAAAAGCCTTTTTCTCATGGGGAAAAGTGCCGACAGGAAATCTTTTAAAAGACAGACAGGTGGCGCTGAACTTGTGGCAACGCTCTCCCCAAGGACAGCAGCCCAAATTTCACACAGAAATCCTCAGTGTTGCTGAGAGTGGTATACAAAACATTACAACATAATACAAAACAGTACAATGCAATGCAATACAATACAGAAGAGCATAACACAATGCAACATACAACAATACAATACAAAACGATGCAATATGATTTTTAAAAAAAAGCACAACACAAAAGATACAATACACTAGAGAACAGACAATATAATACAATACAATGCAATACAATCCAGTACAATGAAATGTAGCACAAAACAAAACAACAGCGCGTCACCAATGGTATGTCACACACCACTAAAGAAGTACACTGAAGTGACCTGGGTCTAATCTGAGCAGGGATGACTGATCACAGACCTGGGATGCTCTCAGTGACGCTGACAGTCAGTTGTGTAACACAGCGTTACACTCCGAAACACAGGTAACGCGCTATTTGTAGTCAACCTTCTGGCTAGATACATACTCTCAGACAGTTGTCATCCTCTGTACAGCAATACATTTAAAGCTAAGCAATTTAACAACGAAAGAGAGACATACAAACAGACAGTTGTAGTAAGTAATACATTTAAAGAAAAAGCCAATTTGATAACGAAAGAGAGACATACAAACAGACAGTTGTAGTAAGCAATACATTTAAAGAAAAAGCCAATTTGATAACGAAAGAGAGACATACAAACAGACAGTTGTAGTAAGCAATACATTAAAGAAAAAAGCCAATTTGATAACGAAAGAAAGACATACAAACAGTTGTAGTCAGCAATACATTTAAAGGAAGGGGGGGGGGGGGGGGGCAATTATTTTGATAAAGAAAGAAAGACGTCATACAAACAGATGAATGTAGATCTCTGTATTGCGATACATTGAAAGAAAAAAAAGCCCATTTGATGACGAAAGAAAGATATACAGAGAGACAGTTGTAGCTAGCAATACATTTAAAGCACTAACCCCCCCACCCCCTTTGAAACCAATTTGATGGCAAAAGAAAAACATACAATCAGGCAGTTGTAGTTAGCAATACACATAAAGGAAGAGAATAAAGCCAATCTGATGAGGAAAGAAAGACGTCATAAGCCTACAAGCAGACAGTTGTAGTCCTCTCTACAGCAATGCATTTAAAGCAAAGCCAGTACGATAATAAAAGACATACAGACAGATAGTTGCAGTAATCAAAACTCTTAAAGGGGGGTGGGGGGGGGGGGGAGCCAAGTTGATAACGAAAGAAAGAGGCACTACAAGCAGGTAGCTGTATACCTCTGTGAAGCAATACATTTAAAGCAACACCAATATGATAACAAAAACATACATACAGACAGTTGCAGTAAGAAATACATATAAAAGAAGAAAATAAAGCCAATTTCATAACGAAAGAAAGGCATACAGACAGCTGTAGTCTGCAATACATTTAAAGGAAGAAAATAAAGCCAGTTTGATAACGAAAGAAAGACGCCATTCAAGCAGATAGTTGCTGTACTCTGTATAGCAATGCATTTAAAGGGAGAAAAGCCAATACGATAATGAAAGACATACACAACAGTTGTAGTTAGCAATACATTTAAAAGGAAAAAAATAAAAGGAAGCCAATTTGATAACGAAAGAAAGAGGTCATACAAGCAGATAGCTGTATACTCTGTGAAGCAGTACATTTAAAGCAACGCCAATTTCATATCGAAAGACATACAGACAAAACAGACAGTTGCAGATCTCTGTACAGCAATACGTTTAAAGGGGAAAAAGGCCATTTGATAACAAAAAGAAAGACATATAGACAGTTGTTGTACTCTGTATAGCAATATATTTAAAGCAAAGCCAGTTTGATAACGAAAGACATAGATACAAACAGTTGTCATCTTCTGTATAACAAAATATTTAAAGCAAAGCAAGTTTGACAATGACAGAAAGACATCAGACAGACAGTTGTTGTAGATCTCTGTATTGCAATACATTTCAAGGGGGAAAGGCAATTTGATAACAATAGAAAGATAGACAGACAGACAGCTGTTGCTCTCTGTATAGCAGCGATACATTTAAAGCAAAGCCAAGTTGTTGACGATAGGAATACAGACAGACAGCGAGATGAATAATTCATCTGTCAGTGAATGGTTTATAGCGCGCACGCTCGCTCCTCCTCTCTCTCTCTCTCTCTCTCTCTCTCTCTCTCTCTCTCTCTCTCTCTCTCTCTCTCTCTCTCTCTCTCTCTCTCTCTCTCTCTGCCGTCTCGCTCTGTCTCTGTCTCTCACTCTCTCTACCGTTTTGTGTGTGTGTGCGCGTGTGCGCACGTGTATATATGTATGTATGTATTGTATGTATGTATTGTATGTATGTATGTATGTATGTATGTATGTATGTATGTATGTATGTATGTATCAGAACCAGGATCAGAAAACTTTATTGCCCTTAAGTCAGAACGAGACAAGTTGACACCAAACATAACGTATTCACCATTCCTGAAAGATGTGGATTATAGCCACTTGGGGCAGAATTTCTGACCACATAATCTGTCGTCGTCAATACTAGTTCATGTTCAAATATAACGTAATATGGCTATTCGAATTTCTAATCAAACTTCAAGTATAAATAAGACAATTTGACAATAATTTATTTCATCAACTGTTTTGGGTTATAATGAAAAAAACAACAACAAAAAAGACGACGAAGAAGACATACCTTTAACTTAGTCTATGCCTGTTAGTATCGATATTGTTATGTAACTATCTGAATCTCATAACAGAAATTAAGCATAAAACAACAACAAAAAAGATGAACAAGAAGACGTACATCCAGTATACTCTGCCAGTAGCCGACATCTTGATATACCGACTTCGAAATTGACGACTTGAATCTCAAAACAACATTTAAACATACACAAGAATACAAAGAAAGACGAAGAAGACATACATCTAATGCATTCTGCCAGCAGCCGATACTGTCATGTAACTATCTGAGTGTCTTTACCCACCGTTAGGGCAGCTGCATTCCGCTTTCGAGGAAAACAAGGGGAGATAAACTTAATGACGATGAAGACGGCATACATCTAATGTATTCTGCCAGCAGCCGATACTGTCGTATTTGATTCAGCAAACAAAATCTATGCATAAGCAAGAGGGCGTAAAAGGTGATGAGAGCTCAAATCCTAATGGCTCTGATGCAAGCGCTTTGATTTGTTTTTGCAAGATATGGCGCTATATGAATTCCATTGATTATGATGATGATGATGGTGATGATGATGATAATAATGATGATGATCCAGTCTCGGCGGCCCCTGTCGGAACAAACGCTTTGATTTGTTTCCACAAGGCACAGTGGTGCATAGATTTTATATATCATCATTATCAATACAGGTAGGAATTCAACGATCTTCAAACGTTTTTGAATCAGCACTACATTAGCAAAAAAGAAGGTGCAAAAATTTATAGGCGTAACCTTTCTCCAAGAAATCCTTTGTTATGTTATTTGCCAAACGTTGTAATAACCGTTTATGAACTAGGTATGTATTTGCAACTGCAAAGTAATGAATATAACATGGTCTTTTAAGTAGATGGATGGCACCGTGGTCGGCGTTTAGGCGTCAACTCGTGATCCAAGTCGCGGTTCGTCCCCGCTCGGCTCGGTGTTGTTCCTTGAAAACACTTTACTCCTATTTTCATCATCCACCCAGTTTTAATGCAGGCTACTGCATGACTGCGCTGTGCGAATATTCTGGCGAGTACCAGTCTGTCACAGGGTGATGAAAAACAATGCGCTTAATCGCCAAAGGTGAAACGCTCCGGCTCTATGGGCCTTCTGGCTCGAAAGAACATACTTTACTACTACTTTTTAAGTAGATACTTGATGTCCTGTATATCTGTACCATCAAAGGGGCAGTAATGCACAGCTAGGTCTGCACAGAAACTGTTTTGAAAGATCGTTGAATTCCTCCCGATCGACCGACAAACGAACCAACTAACCAACAAAAAACCAAATCAACCAACCAGCCAGCCAACCAGCCAGTCAGCCAGCCAGCCAGCCAACCAACCAAGTAACCGACCAACCATACAACCAACCAATCATACAACCAACCAAACACACAAGCATACCTGCTAGATTCCATTGTCCTGCCCAGTGCTGATGGCTGCTATTGTGACGATCCAGGCTGAGGGCCATTGTTTATTTGTCTTCCCTTTTCTGCTTGTTCCACCCTGCTTCCCCCTCTTCTCTACTTCACTTGTCTTCAGAACTCTCTATGTATTTACACACAGTTTAGTGTGATAAAAAACAAATAAACAAACCAGCAAGAAGTAAATTTACCCAATTTTCCCAATGCGTTTCTTCGTATCAAAACTGAAGCAGAAATAGTATCATTAACGTAATATTGTTCACCCTAGGAAAAAAATTCCAAGAATTCCAATACCTGATAAAATTTTCTAAGGAATCTTTTAAGATTCTAGAAAATGAAAACAACTTTCACAAAACACAAGCGAAGTTATCAGGATATCTAATGTACCATAACCCTTGGTTTCACAAATTTGACTAAAGAGTAAAATGTAGATGTTTTATAAGAAAACAAACTTAACAATATTTTATACCAGCTAAGAAATAATTTCAGTTTGTTTTTTTAAATGAGTTATTGAAGATGCTCACAAATGAGAATGAGGTGCACACACACAAAATGAACAAGATAATTTCGCTATCACAGAACTTATTCATTTATTCATTCATCTCTTTTAGGATGTTTCACCAAAGATATAATTATCTCTCTTTCTTTTTTTCTTTGACCTGTTTTCCCTGCTGTCCTAGATATGAGACGTCACGCACCCACAGCGTTACGTTTGTAACCTGACGTTTGTATCCTGACGTTTGTAACCTGACTCACGTTACATGTGTAACCTGACTCGCGTTACGCTTGTAACCTGACTCTCACAGCGGCCAGACTGACAGCAGGATGAATGACACTGACACGGTCACTGCATAACGAGCGTCAGCACAGACTGGATCACACACACACTCACACACACACACTCACACTCACACTCACTGTCATCCCCACATGGAGCAGATCTGCTCTGCACATCACAACCACAGCATCCGCCAATCTACACTTCTCTGATGATCAAACACCTGACGGATTCGAACACTCACTCCCTTAGATCACAACACCCATCCACTAAATTTCACCAAAAAGTCGTCATAGAATCTTCAGCTCCTGTAAAGGACTAGGACAGGCAAAACATAAAGCAAGCGCTTTGGTGATGAAGGTGCACAACACTTCTTTCACATCAACAACTCTGCAGTCAATACAGAACACAGGTGGTTGGTAACATTCATGGCACAGTAGTAATAAGGGAAAAAACAGAGACTCGTCCACTTTGTGTTGCAGCGAATCTTTAACCAGCCCTTCACTTCCAAGGTACATAGAGAATGACAGAGGATGAGGGCAGAAGTGGGACGATACAAGACGTCAATGATGAGGATACACACACAGATCAACACGGTAGTTCGAAGCAGACGACAGGCAAGCCTCCGCCCACTACACTACTGACAACAACACCACAGTGTGTGTGTGTGTGTGAGGAGAGAGAAGAGAGCGAGAGAGCGGTCGTTGAATCCACCACACCTGACTGCCTCTCCCCAGGAGGTAGCGTTTTGGGAGAGACTGCCTGACGCTCACACAGGCACACACACAGACACACACACACACAGGCACACGCACACAGCCTTCAAAGCACGGGTGGAATTTCAATAATTCACCTGACTTTGCCGTCATGCTTCGATAGAGCCCCCCCCCCCCCCCCTCCCCCCAGGCGTCCTTGACGCTACAACGTTGTTGATTGGTTCGTTTTGGGGGTTTCCCATCCCACGTCACATCTACTACGTCACTCAATCCCCCACTCTCCTTCTTGCCCTTTGCATTATTTAGTTTGTTTCTTGTTTGTTTTTGTTTTTCCTCCCATGGTCTGTCTTCGGGACCAAAGGGACAGATGGGAGGGGTTGGGGCAAGGGAGAGGATGTGAATAATGATAGAGATGGGAGGGGATGAACACGAGGCGAGACACATCAAACCAGATTCCTCTTTGGCTGTGAGAATCAGGAAGAGGGGGGGGGGAGAGGCAATAATAATAATAATAATAATAATAATAATGTATGGAATTTATATAGCGCTGAATCTTGTAAAGCAACAAATCAAAGCGCTCAAATTTATATATATATATATATATATATGTATTTTATATCGAGGATAATGGAATAAGCATTCATGTGCTTTTTTTTAAATTTTTACATCCAGTCCCCATGTGTATGCGGTTTTGTAAATTTTGTCAGCTGTTCCCACCGGCACACAATGGCCTACTCTTTCGAAAAGCGGAACAGGATTTAACGTGTGCGCAAGATGTTCTGCGTGCGTTCGCACACGGGGCCTCGGTTTATAGTCTCATGGGAAGGACAAGAGAGGAGGAAGTGATGGAGGGAGAGCTGCTATGGAGGCTACAGGCTTCTGAGGATGGACAACACCAGGTGCTGATAGCTGATGACATCTGACAGAAACGTGGTCTAGGGATTTTGTTGTTGTTGGTTTTGGGGTTTTTTTGTTTTTTGTTTTGTTTGGTTGGGTTTTTTGGGGGTTTGTTTCGTTTTGTTGTTGTTGTTGGGTTTTTTTTGGGGGGGAGGGTGTGTGTGTGTGTGTGTTGTGTGTGTGTGTGTGTGTGTGTGTGTGTGTGTGTGTGTGTGTAGTGTGTGTGTATGGTGTGTGTGTGTGTGGTGTGGTATGTGTGTGTGTGTGTGTGTGTGTATGTGTTGTGTATGTGTGTTGTGTGTGATGTGTGTGGTATGTTGTAGTGTGTGTGTGTGTGGTGTGTGTGTGTGTGGTTTTTTTTGGGAACGGGGTGGGGGTGGTTGCTATTTTCTTTTGATTTTCTAAAAAAGAAAAATGAGCCACTGTATTTGTTGGTTTTTTACCGTTCCTTGACTAGAGCTCCTAGGTTTACCGACAGTGAGATTTTTGCGAATGTGGCTGTTTCTCTTGTCCTAATTTTTTAAGGTGGCCACATTCCGACTTCGGGAATAGCATCTGTTAAAATGAGCAGAAATATACAAAAAGACACCCAACGAAAATATCGAGGCATAAAGCATAAATTGTACATAATATTAATATCACATTTTCTTTTCATACAAGACTCAGGTCATATCACAGACAGACAGACAGACAGACACAGACACGCACAGACACAGACAGACTCTCTCTCTCTCTCTCTCTCTCTCTCTCTCTCTCTCTCTCTCTCTCTCTCGTGGAAAAAGAATCCCGTGTATGCAAAAGTGTACAAACAAATATACAATGGATTCAAGGGTGTACGAGGGTTAGCTTAAAAAAAAAAGTATACCATCTTTGGAAATAAATATTTCATTCCCTCCCCCCCCCCCCCCCCTCTCTAGCTCTGTGTGTCTGTCTATGTCTCTTTTGTCTGTCTCTCCGTCTGTCTGTCTGTCTCTCTCCCAATAAAAATGTTAATTAATTAATTAGTTAATTAATTAATTCATTCATTCAAACATTCTCTCTCTCAATAAAAAATATTAATTAATTGATTCATTTATTCATTCAATCATTCTCACTCTGTCTGTCTGTCTGTCTGTCCATTCTTTATACTCCCCACCCCTCCACCCACCCCAATACTGGACAAAAAAATACATGCTAACACCCCTCCCCCCCCCCCAACCAAAAGATAAAAGAAAAGATTGCCATGCCTTGCCATGCCTCGCTATGCTTTGCCTTGCCATGCCTTGCATGCTCGCTATGCTTTGCCTTGCCATACCTCGCTATGCTTTGCCTTGTCCATCCTCCATGCCATGTCCATGCCATAGTCTCTATTCCATTAAATTCTCTGCCTTAAATGCTTATTATTGATTTTTCCATCTTCAATCATTCTACTCTTGTCTGTCTGTCTGTCTGTCAGTTCTTTTACTCCCCACCTCCATCCCCACCACCATACTGCGCACTTCAAAATACATGCCAACCACCCCATCCCCCCCCCCCCCATAAGATATAAGAAAGACTTGCCATGCCTTGCCATGCCATGCCTTGCCTTGCCATGTCTTGCTATGCCTTGCCTTGCCATGCCTCGCTATGCCTTGCCTTGCCATGCCTCGCTATGCTTTGCCTTGCCTTGCCTTGCCATGCTATGCTTTGCCTTGCCATGCCATGCCTTGCCTTGCCATGCCTCGCTATGCTATGCCTTGCCATGCTTTGCCTTGCCTTGCCATGCTTTGCCTTGCCATGCCTCGCTATGCTATGCCTTGCCATGCCTTGCTATGCTTTTCCTTGCCATGCTTTGCCTTGCCATGCCTTGCTATGCCTTGCCATGCCATGCCATGCCTTGCCTTGCCATGCCTCGCTATGCCTTGCCTTGCCATGCCTCGCTATGCCTTGCCTTGCCATGCCATGCCTTGCCTTGCCATGCCTCGCTATGCCTTGCCTTGCCATGCCATGCCTTGCCTTGCCATGCCTCACTATGCCTTGCCTTGCCATGCCTCGCTATGCTTTGCCTTTCCATGGCGTCCTTACGTTCAGGCTAGGTACAAGATGGGTGCAAAATGATAAAATAGGCTAGGCTAACAAAAGAAGCCCAAATGCCAGCTTCTCTTTTTCTTTATCCTACCATTCGGCCTACACCGTTGCTCTCTCCCGTTTTTTTTTGTTTTTTTTTTTTCCTCTTTTCTATTTTCTTTTTTCTTTCTTTCTCTTTTCTTTCTTTTGCTTTTGCAACAAACACAACCACAAAATAATAATAATAATAATATAATAATAAAATAACCATCCCAAAGTCATGATAACTTTCTCCTCTTTCTCTCTCTCTCTCCCCCTCCCCCCTTCCTCTCTCTCTATAGGAGGGGAGCTCTTTGTCCATGGTCTTCTTCTGTGCTTGTGACTTTTCATGAGGTCTGCCCGCTGGCCTCAGCCGACTCATTCCAACTTCAGAGCAGCTCATTTCACTGCACAGGTTGCATGCTGGGTATGTTCGTGTTTCTGTAACCCACCTTGACATGAATTGCAGGATCTTCCACGTGCATATTTTGATCTTCTGCAAGTGTATACACACGGAAGGAATTACGGCACTAGCAGGTCTGCACTTGAAGTTGACCTGGGAGATGGTAACATTTCCCACCCTTTGTTCACCAGACGCCGCCGAGATTGGAACCCAGGGCTTCACGGACCCACTGAACTAAAGTCAAGCGGTCTTATCCACTCGGCTACACCGTCCGTTATATGCGCTCTATAAAAAAAAACAATCCCACCTTCATTTATTCATTGGATGCTATCAGCGTCAGCGCCTGGGGTTTATCCCAGTTCTGGATTAAACCATTGACGCTGGGGGCAACAGCAAAGTGAGAGGCTGTATGACCAGTGGATTTCCCACTCATGGAATTCCACTTTACAGCTTAGTCTCTAGTGATCGACTATGACTCTCTGACTAGGAGGCTTGACTTGCACAATCCTTATGTGCTGCAGCCCTGGGGGCTAGTTGGCCTTTGGAGAACATCTCCAACGCTGACTGTCCTTATGCCCACGTGGCCGAGAGAGTGGGGATGTACTGTGGGCAAGGCATCTCCACTATAATCAAATTTCTGCCAAATTTCCGAAACAGCAGCTGCCTCCTCTGCTGTTTTGGAGGTCATCGTCGAAAACGACGGACTAACATACACATACACATCACATTGGTAGAGTTGAGAATTCTATCTGCTCTATAAAAATTACACTCTATTCATTCAGTCTATTGAAGCACGTCTTACAGTATACATAGTTTTATGCGCTCTATAAATCACACCGTCATTCATTCATTCGATGCAATCACGTCTATAGCGTAGACAATTTTTTTATGCGTTTTATAAACCACACACTCATTATTCATTCATTCCTTCATTCCTTTATTCATTCATTCATTCGATGCGACCACGTCTGTTGCGGAGACAATATTTCATGCGTTCTATAAATCACACCATCATTCATTCATTTATCCATTCCATGCGATCACGTCTATAGCATAAACAGGGTTTTTTTTTATGCGTTCTATATTAAATCACACCTAGCTTCATTTCTTATAATAATTATTTCTTCTCTTCTGCAGCGTTTGTGTGTGTGTGGGGGGGGGGGGGGGGGGAAGGGGGGGTTAAGGAGGGGATGGCTTTTCCAGCTGACTATTTGCTGTAGGTCTTGATCGGTAATCCGCCACACCAACACGCCAGTGAGTGGCCTTTAGTTGGGACCTGAAGTAGGCTCTGAGAGCAGGGCAGCGAACACTCTGTGAGGCGCTGCCACTACTGCGGTGACTAGTCTGTCCTGCTGTTGATTCAGACTGCTTTCATCACTGGCTGGCGGGAACAAACTCTAATCGCTACTATACGTTCGTCTTGGTGGGTTGGTTTTGTGTGTGTGTGTGTGTGCTGTGTGTGTGTGTGTGTGTGTGGGGGGGGGGGGGGAGGGATGTAGGGGGTGGGGGGTGGTGGGGGTAGGGGATAGGAGGTAGGGGGGGGGGTAGGGGTAGACAATTTAACCTTTTGAGATTGTATGTGTGTGTGTGTGTGTGTGTGAGAGAGAGAGTAAGTGTGTGTGCGTGCGCGTGCGTGCGTGCCTACATGTGTGTATGTGTGCGCACGTGTGTGTACACGCTAACACACACACATGCACATGTCTCCGTGGTAAAAAAAAAAGCAAAACCAGTACACCTACACATTTCGTTTCATTCTGATCTTACAGTCCACTCAACAAAACACAGTGTTAACCATAATTGTCTCTCTCCCCCCCCCCCCCCCCATCCTTCGGGGTGCCTACACTTGAACACACCCACAAAAACTCTAATCCTTCCATCGCTTCCCTGATCCCCCCCCCCTCCCCCCCCCCCCCCCCCGCCCCCCCTCCCCTTCCTCAACTTCTATGCCTTCTTGGGTGAATGGTAGGGGTGGGGTGAGGGTTTCTTCTCTTGTCTGAAACAATCTGCCAACCAACGCCCCACCCCACCCCCCCACCCCCCCCAAAGACTGAACAAGGGGGGTAAGCAGCAGGAAATCCGATGAGCCTAAGACCTCCGGCTACAGGGTCAGAGCAGGAGCTATTTTTTTGTGTGTGGCGATACTGTGACAGACGTCTTGCCCTCTCTGCCTGCCTGCCTGTCTGTCTGTATGTCTGTCTGCTGCTGGTCTGTTGTATCTGTCTCTTGTGACTGTGTGTGTGTGTGTGTGTGTGTGTGTGTGTGTGTGTGTGTGTGTGTGTGTGTGTGTGTGTGTGTGTGTGTGTTTGTCTGTGTGTTTGTCTATTCGTCCGTCTGCCTGCCTCCTTGTCTGTATGTTAGTTTCTCTGTGTTGTTGTTGTTGTTGCTTCGTTTTTCCGTCTGTTCAATCAAAGTGATATTAGATCTGTGTGTGTGGTGTGTGTGTGTGTGTGTGTGTGTGTGTGTGTGTGTGTGTGTGTGTGTGTGTGTGTGTGTGTGTGTTAGTGTGTGTGTGTGTATGTGTGTGTGTGTGTGTGTGTGTGTGTGTGTTTGTTTCTGTTTGTGTGTTTGTCTGTTGTCTGTGTTCTGTCTGTCTGTCTGCGTTTGTCTGTCTGTGTGTTTGTCTATTCGTCTGTCTGCCTGCCTGCCCCTGTCTGTCTGTTAGTTTCTCTTGCATGATAAAAAATATTCTGTTGTTGTTTTTGTTGCTGTGGTTATTGCTGTTGTGGTGGTGGTGGTTGTGATGGTGTGTGTGTGTGTGTGTGTGTGTGTGTGTGTGTTGTGTGTGTGTGTGTGTGTGTGTGTGTGTGTGTGTGTGTGCACGCGCGCAACAGAAATAGATTTTTATAACTGTGTCTTTTTAATCTACGATTATTTTTGTGTGTGTGTTGCTTCTTAGAACTGTGTGTGTGTTTTCCTCTCCCCCCCCCCCCCCCCACCCCATGTTTTACTGATTTGTATGAAGCAAGCATGCTTGCAAGTACAGATTGTACGACAAGGCTTGGCCTACAAATCTATTATATCCTTGCGTGTTAAAGATCTCTCTCTCTCTCTCTCTCTCTCTCTCTCTCTCTGGGTCCCCCTCCCCAACTTTTTAATCTTCCTTTCCCTTTAAAGTTGGCACATAGTCATACATAGGCCTACACTATCATACAAGAGTTTTGTTCAGAAACACACACTTTTCTTCTCTCTACAAAACAGCAAGTGCCACAAAATATCCAGTTCTCTAACGTCAAATGCAGGCGGATGCAAAGATGGCGCTTGGTGTGACACAGCAGTTTTCACACAAGTGTGCAGTGTTACACGAAACCTGCCGAGTCACTGTCTATCACCGCCAGGCACAATTATTGATGACACCAACACGCAGGAGAGAGAGAGGAGAGAGAGAGAGAGAAGAGAGAGAGAGAGAGAGAGAGAGAGAGAGAGGAGAGAGAGAGGAGAGAGAGAGAGAACACACACACACACACACACACACACACACACACACACACCTTGCCCTCATGCCCTCACACCCTGCCTTCAGCCCCCAAGCCCTCACCATTAAAACACTTTATTAGCTGCATCTGTTGGAGGTTTTCTTCTTTCGTTTCTCGCCTAAAGCCATGAAGTTCACCCATGATGAGATTTCGGCGTAAGCGACCAGTTTTGCCCACCATGAAGGTAGCCGCATTCCGACTTCGGGAATGTATGCTGGGTATGCTCGTGTTTCCGTAACTTGCTGAACGCTGACATGAATTACGGAATCTTTAACGGGTATATATGATCTTATGCATGTGTATATATACATGAAGGGAATGTAGGCACTGGCAGGTCTGCACTTGAAGTTGACCTGGGAGATCGTAAAAAAAATCCTCACCCTTAATTCACCAGATGCTGTCAAGATTTGAACCCATGACTTCATGGACCCACGGGATTCAAATCAAACGATGATAATCATGATCGGTTTCACGCGCATGCGTGAATGTGTGCGTGAATTAGAATCAGACTCAGGATGCTTTCTTGTCGATAAATCACGAGACTCAATTGACACGAAACATAAACGGTCAATAATCATTCTCTTAAAGATTTCAGTTTAGAAGTGTGTATGTGTTTGCCTATGTGAGA
This sequence comes from Rapana venosa, assembly GCA_028751875.1. Classification (NCBI taxonomy): domain Eukaryota; kingdom Metazoa; phylum Mollusca; class Gastropoda; order Neogastropoda; family Muricidae; genus Rapana; species Rapana venosa. The sequence continues at coordinate 96,296,329 of CM054135.1, read as the reverse complement.
ATGTGCGTATGTGCGTGTGTAAATATGTGTGTGCGTGCGTGTGTGCGTGCGTGTAAGCATGCGCGCGCAAAGATGTGTGTACGTATGCATGAGTAACTATATGCATGCGCCCCCACACATGCATATGACATTATTATTCACAAGACCTCATTCATCTCTAGAAATCCACTCTCCTCCCCCCCCCCCCCCACCACCCCCAGTGGATTGGGGGGGGGGGGAGGGGGAGGTTGGTGGGGTGGGGGGTTTGGTGGGGGGGGGGGGGGGGGGGCTGCAACAGCTGAACGGACAGACCTGCTTGTGGGCTCTACAACGTCCTGCTGTTCAGCATGCATCCTGCTGTGGCGTGGCTTCTCTCTTGCCTTCAGCTATAAGTGTTATACCACAGCGTTGGTTTACACGCACACACAGGCGCGCACATGCACATCAAACATGCGCGAAAACGAACTCACACGAAAAACATGAAAATATACATGCATATATGCAACATACTCACGCACGCGCGCGCGTGCACACATACACACACGCACACACACACGCACACGCACGCACGCACACGCACGCACGAACACAAAAACACATGGACACAGAGCCTAAAGCAAATAAGTGGTAGTAGTTTTCTTTAACGTCTTTTCACAGCTGTGATATGTGGAGGCACAAAAGTCCCATAGGATGTCAGTCAGTTGTGATTTAATTTACATTCTCTCTGATAGTAGACGGAGGAAATGTGAGTGAGTGTGTGTGTGTATGTGTGTGTGTGTGTGTGTGTGTGTGTGTGTGTGTGTGTGTGTGTGTGTGTGTGTGTGTGTGTGTGCGTGCATGCGTGCGTGAGTGTGTGTGAGTGAGAGAGAGAGACAGAGAGAGACAGAGACGAGAGAGAGAGAGAGAGAGAGAGAGAGAGAGGGTCCTCCCAACTCGTATCTGTTTTTCTTAAGAACACAAGTGACTGAATTTCCTGTCTCTGCTTTGATTTTTCCAGTAGTGACTTTCTCACCTACATCTTGCAACAACAAAAACAACAACAAAACACACACACCACTAAGAAAACACCTAAAGCAGCTCCACCCCCATTTTTTTTTCAAGTGGGGAGAAGGGATGATGAGAATCATGCACACAAACTTCCCGGATACAAAACAGAAGTTGCACGTAATAACCTACAGGAAAGTGGGATGCATAAATGTGGACAGCAAGTCATGCATACATGTGTGTGAAGGAAGGAACAAGGTAGGCTGTGTGTCAACAGTACGGTTGACTGACAACACTCCTAAACATCGCCACATGGTGGCTACACCTCCTACCTACGCGTGTCTGTGTCGACCAGACGATCATGTCATAAATCGAACACATTTTTTCTTTCAAAAACAACCCATCATGATCTAAACTTTCTTTTAAAATATGTTTGGAGATCGAGACAGACAAGTTAGTCTAAATGCACGAACTAACAGACCGCGACAAGAAATCGTGGTAAACTTTCTGTCTTCTTTTCCCCCACTGAGTGTAGTAGCCTAGTGCTTAGTAGTAGTAGTAGCACAGGGGGGAGGTGTTGGCCGTGACCTGATTTCGAAGTACCTGTGACGCGAAGCGAAGCGAAGCCAGAACAACAGCAGTAACAAACAGTATTACAAAACGACCTCCGCCCGCTAGTTTTTGGACGAAAGCTACTCTAAATCAACTTGCCACATCAGTCAACACTTAGATGAAATATCTCCAAACATTACAGTGTGATGTCGGACTGTTGTAGGTAAATAAAAAGAAGCTTACCTTCTTCAAGCGTGTCGTTGGCCATAGTGGGCTAGCTATACAGTCATGTGTGCTTCCCGCTAAGTTAGCCTAGCTAGCTGTGTGTGAAGGAGGTGCTGCACTCTATTCAACACCGGCCCACTTACAGGTTTGCCCAGTGCTGACAGACTGCTTGCTGTTAAAGCTTACCAATGCGGCTGTCCGCACTTTTACCCCACCAACCCTTTTCCAGAACACTTTAGCCGGAAGTATGTGACCTTCCAGGTTTGATGAAAAGCAAAAGAGTTAGAGCTGTTGGGTTAGATGTCATTGGCCTCTTTTACTGTGTGATATGTTTATAGTTGTTTTCTGCTGTGTATTATTGAGCAAGCCCCTGGAACAATTTTGGCAGTACAGAAAATTAAAAACTGAACATTGATCAGAAGGTCTCTGAATAGGCCTCCAAGCTATGGAATAATCCCAGACTGAGTCGGAGCTCACTACTAAGTACACGCCTACTTCTGGAATATATGACATTGGTTTGAATGAGTCTTTCCTGACAGTGTTGAAGAGCTGTCCCGATGTGATTGACATTGTTGAAAGGCAAGTGCTGGGGGCATTGGGCTAGGAACATTTTCTGCTGTAGTGACTCCTTTGTTGAGGGCAGCCCTGTCTTTGATCTTGAAAACGTCAAGTGAATTAATGGAAGTCAGGTAAAGGTATACTGGTTTGAAAAGAACTGGTGCCATTTTGCGCCCAGTTTTCCACACTAAACAAGTGCTTCGGCTAGAATACCCTTTTAAAGTGTCACAGTGCGTTGAACCTTCAGAAAAGGTCTGCAAAAAGCCTGTAGGATTCAATTCCTGACATGTACGATTAATAACAGATATATCTTAAGTACCCTTTAGGACAAGACTTCATTAGCCTACGTTCATTGTATATTCATCCAATGTTATTATAAGTAAAAACTTGATGCAGTTTCCTGAGAGATTATGAAATATTCCACTTGGGTATGTTCTTGGGAAGAGGCACATTTTAAAGAAAGCTTAAATGTTATATAGCATTTATAGTGAATGTAGTTTTCTCCAGGAACAATGCTGATGGTTACCGCGTGGTCTGTTTTGCTTTGTAACACTATTTTATTTTGCTTGAGGTACACAGCATAAACGCACGCGTGCGCACGCGCGCACACACTTGTTTTTGCTTGACTACATGGAGAGAGAATATTGAAGTTATAGAAGAGAAACGAAAAAGAAGACAGAAAGAATGAAAGTAAATAAAAGAAATCCAAAATGAATGAAAGAAAAAGAACAAAAAACAAATGAAATTTTTTTAAAAAAAGAACCAAGAGAAAAAAAGAAAACAGAAAGACCATCGCCTTCTCAGCATATTTCTAAAGGCTACTTCAATGTCGGGGAGTGAAAATATCGGCACAGACGTCATTGAACCAGAATGCCACTCTCCCAGTACTTCTGATCCACACAGGCTTTTTAGGGCATAACGTATCTATAGAGAGATTCTACCCAGCAACAGTATCACCGCTTCTGAATAGAGGACTCTTCCAACCGTGAAGCCATCCTGGCTGTCCTTGTTAAGCCGTTTTATTGAAACTACCTGCTCTGGCTGGTCTAATGTCACACAGCACTAGGATACTGAAGCCCAAATATGAATAGGTATTGCTGGTTGAGTACTTGCTTTTCAGAGGCGTATTTTCATGAAAATGAGACTGTATAAAAAAAAAAAAAGGAAATGGTACTAGCTCAACAACTTAGTCCAAGGTTGGATTTGGGGAGATTTGTTTTTCCTTTCTGTTTAATGTTGAAATTTGCTAACTGACTGGTGTAATGTTTTGGTTTTGATAACATTTTATTTAAAAAATAATACATGTACACAACAACAAGCTGAAAGCTTACAACCTCCTCTTGATTAAAGTTTAGTGTAATAAACTTTAATTAAAGGCTACAAACTGTTTTCTTTGTACTCGAAAAGGAACTGGTAATGAAAGTTGCAAGGGATATCTGAATGGACGTCATGGTTCAACTGAGGTGGCTGAAATAGTCGTCAGTTTTACTGCTTTGGAAGACCCTTAAAATTGATTGCATAAAACCCATCTTTTCACACACATACACACACCACACACACACACACACACACACACACGGCGTTTCTATTTTCAACGTTTTTAATGAGACAGCAGGTATCTGGAACATTAATTTTCATATCAGTTAAACCGCAGTTGTTTGGGTTTTTTTGTCATGCTTATTCATGAAAACATTGAGCAGATGTTTGACCATTTTGATTTCACTTCATTTGATATCTTCTATAACTCCTCCTGCCTGTGGCAGGTTCTCAGAATGTTTGAGCATTGAAGAAGGACTAGTGCAAACCATTCAAGCACTATACAACACGCAAGCAGTCCAGTCCTTCTGAACAATCAGGTCGGAGACTACTTCAAAACCACAGTTGGGGTCCGACAAGGATGCCTGTTATCTCCAGTCCTGTTTAATCTGTTCTTGGAAAACATTATGAGAGAGACCCTCCATGACTTCCACTCTACCATCTCCATTGGCGGCAGACCCCTCAACAAGATCAGTTTCCCAATCAAACTAAAGCTCTACAAAGCCCTAATTCAAACTATCCTGCTGTACGGAAGTGAAACCTGGACATTGACTGCTGAAACAGCAAAGCGAATCCAGTCATTTGAAACAAAATGCCAAAGAAAACTGCTGGGCATATCCTGGAGAGAACGAAAGACCAATGAATTTGTCAAGAGCCAAATAACACGGCTGGCAGGTCCACAGGAACCCCTTCTCACCATCGTCAAGAAGAAAAAGCTGACATGGTTCGGCCACGTCACCCGCCACAACACTCTGCCAAAAACAGTACTGCACGGAACATTCGAAGGTGGCAGAAAGAGGGGAAGACAGAACAAGTCATGGATGGACAACATCAGAGAATGGACCAGGATGAATGACTCGGCACTACTGCGCAGAGCCGAGGACCGAGATGGATGGAGGAGGCTTACCGCGGCATCGTCTCTCGTGTCTCCTCCACGACCGCCAAGGTCACGGGACTGATGATGATGATAACTCCTCCAGAAGTCATCAGGGCACGGCACTAAAGTCTGTGGACAGTGAGTCTTGGGCAAGTTGAACCTGGCGGATGGCGGAGTCCAGTCCTCTCCAGAGCTTTCCTTCTTTGCATTCCTCGGCCAGAGCTCCGAGGTTCACCAGTGGTGAGGTTTGGCGTATGTAATCGTTTTGGCCCACCATGAAGAAAGTCGCATTCCGACTTCAGGAATTCATGCTGGGTATGCTCGTGTTTCCGTAACCCACCGAACACTGACATGAATGACGGGGATCTTTTAATGTGAACATCTAATCTGCTGCATGTGTATAAACACGAAGGGAATTAAGGCACCTGCAGGTCTGACCTTGGTTGACCTGAGAGACGTGAAACAAACAATCCCCACCTTTAATTCACCGCTGAGGTTCGAACCCACGATGTCATGGGATTCCCGGGCTGGTGAAATCGAGCGGTCTTACCCACACGGCTGCCTTCGTGTTTCTATTTCATCTCAGTTCCTTTCATTTCATGTTGTTTACAGCCCACTGATCACGAAAGCCATACCAGGGCTGTCACCTTATCCAGTTCAAGCAGCTCCAATACCCTTCACCACTGGTTCAGAATCAACGCCATCTAATAATCCCTTCAAATGTCCAATGCCGCCAGTGTGAAGAGAGCAACAGCATTAAATGACAGTTTGCTCCACATAGCTTGAGCAACCACATGGTCCACAGCGCTGGTGAAACCTTGGGTACTTAATGGATATGTTCATGTTCTTGCATCCCAGTGTGTGTGTGTGTGTGTGTGTGTGTGTGTGTGTGTGTGTGTGTGTGTGTGTGTGTGTGTGTAAGTGTGTGTGTGTGTAAGCATGCGCACTCGCGCGGTGTCCTATATTCTTTCATTGGGGTAAAAGGATTGAATTTATTGATATGCTTGCTTGCGTATATGCTTGTGTGTGTATGTGCGTGCGTGGTGGTGTGAGGGGAAGGGGGGTCAGGCACAAATAGGGATGGAACCAGGACTGCTCGCTTTCTGGGCAGGTGTTTTACCTCCAGACCAGGGAGCCAGTGGTGGCCAGGCAAGATGGCAGAAAAGGCAGGACTAGGACTAGGCCTGGTTTATATTTGAGTGAAAGAAAGAGAGGCTGCCTCCAGCCCTGCTCACCAGTTCTGTGGTGCCAGAGCCGTCTCTGCTCGTTCAGGTCGATTCTTATCTTCTTAACAATTACCGACAGCTACATTTTTTCACGTATATGATTATATAAAAGCCAACGCCATCTTTGTGATTTTACTCTCTGAGAAATATCAGCTTTGTTCTTTTTCTTCAGCGGGAAAGATCTGTGATTATCTCACAGCGTTACTTCTGTTTCCATTTGAATAACAGCACACCTCACAGCGTTACTTCTGTTTCCATGTGAATAACAGCACACCTCACAGCGTTACTTCTGTTTCTATTTGAATAACAGCACACCTCACAGCGTTACTTCTGTTTCCATTTGAATAACAGCACACCTCACAGCGTACTGCTGTTCCATTTGAATACAGCACACCTCACACGTATTCTGTTTCATTAATAACAGCAACTCACAGGTTCTTTTCCATTGAATAACAGCACACCTCACAGCTTACTTCTGTTTCCATTTGGAAACAGCTAGCTAGCCTCACAGCATTACTTCTGTTCCATTTATAACAGCCCCAAGCACAGACAGTCTCCAACCGACGTGGAGTTATCCCGTCCCCAACGTAATTACATGGTAATTAACAAACAAGTCAAGTATAATGATAACGAATTAATCACTTGATCAGGAAGAGGATCGTACTTAGTGTAAGCAGAGCTTCGCGATCTGAAGGCGCTGTTCCAAACCCCACCAACGTCCACTCGAGGGGAATTTTCCCCTGTTACATAGTACAGAATACCGGAAATCCTCGATAAATATATAAGGGTCCCATTACAAAACACACAAGAATACTTCAGCAGAAACTGTTCTGCCTTTCGAAAGAATAGGCCCTAACTTGCCAGTGAGGATGACAAAATTAAAAAACGAAGAACGTATGCACACTGGTGTCGTGTTTAGACACCAACCCCGAAGTCGAAATGTGGTTACCTTTATGGTGGGCATAACGCTGGCTTACATAAATAAAATGTCACCGTAAGTGGAGCTCGGAACTCTAGCCGAGGAACGAAAAAGCATTATTTTATTAATAAAAGCAAATAAAATTTCAAATAGCTAATGAATTAATCACGCTATGAATCAATGAACAAATGGACTAAATACCTATCCTTTTGCATGCCCTTTCCCCCATACATGAAGAAAATCACATGTTATTGAGATGGGAGCGGATTTAATCTTAAAGTTGGCCTATTAACTTATCTGGCCCCCTCCCCCCTCTTCTGTTCTCTGCCTGGGTAAATCAGTGTTGTTCCAGAGTTTAGTAGAGCTGACTGGAAGATACCAAGAGTGGTGTGCCTTAAACTGTTGCCGAGAAGCAAGGTACGGTTAAGAAAAAAAAGAGAGAAGAAAAAGAAAAGAACGTGCTCCCTTCCACGATTTGCACGGATCCTGTGGCTGCAGTAAACTGGTATGGTTTGGTTAAAAAAAAAAGCCAGCATATCAACACTAGTCTGTCAAATCTAGGCCTTCCCAATGCACCATCGCGTTGACATACAGAGTTATCCGACCTTGCCACAAGGGGTCCACAGCGACTAGGTGGCGCGCAGAGCAGGTGAGCGCCAAGTTTGGACCGACTGCAATGGAAACTGGGACTGAATTGTAACACTGTATCTGCCGTCTTCCAACAAGGTCCCAAATGAAAATGGTGCAGTGGTATAAGCGCATACAGTGTGTTTCACACTTCACAAAGGTTAGTATTGTTTTATGTTGAGGATGGGTTTTGCATGCTGGTGTTTTAAAGTCACAAGCTACGGTGTTCAGTGCACCAGTTCCAAAATTCAGGCCGGCCATCTTGACGAAGGTGACAATCATGAAGTTAGTCGAAAGGAGTTTCCTTTCAGTTATAACTTGAGCCGAGAGCCCTGTGTTAGAAAAATAAAGACAGTTCAAGGCAAATTGTGTAAAAACAGAGACACTCTTTTAAGTGAGTAGCCTTCCTATCCAAACGAGCTTGGATAATTTGGGACAATTTAGACACTGAATACCGAGTACTGACTGGAGCGGGCATGGCTAATTACCGCATATCACTAAATACCACCGCATATCAGTAAATATCACCGCATATCACTAAATATCACCGCACATCGCTAAATATCATGGCACATCGCTAAATATAGGCATACACCGCATATCACTAAATACCACCGCATATCACTAAATATCACCGCATATCACTAAATATCACCGCACATCGCTAAATATCGCACATGGCTAAATATCATCGCACATCGCAAAAAATATCACCGCACATCGCTTATCGGGTGTGTGTGTGTGACCTTGTGTGTGTGTGTGTGTGTGTCTGACTCTCTCTCTCTCTGTGTGTCTCTCTCTCTCTCTGTGTCTCTCTCTGTCCCTGTCTCTCTCTACCTCTCTCTCTGTCTCCTGTTACATTTGTAAATGACGAAAGAACAAGAAATGCCTTCCAAAAGTTATTTATAAAACAGAATTCAATTAAAATTAGAAACAAATTCTTATTCTAATAGAATTGCTCCTAGTTGGAACAAATTGACATAAACAACTAAAAGTGCAAAAAATGTTAATCTTTTCAAAGACCTTCTGGAAAGGAAAAAGGAAATCATGGACAAACATTTGAATGTGATGAGTGATGATTATCACTAAATTTGAATTACAAACACAATCCATGTCTTAGAAAAAAAACTTAAAAGCTCCAAAGAAGCAACAAAATAACAACATAAACACAACTGAGAAGAAAATCATTGACAAGAGAAAAGACTAGGGCACCTAAAAAAGACATGAGGCTTACTTAGCCCTAAATTCAAGTGCAAGTTCAGATGTAACAGTCACAAAAATGTGTACAAGTCGAAATGGGTGGGACCGGACTTAGTATAAAAGTTTAAAAGCACATCAATAGGCTATTAGTTAGTTAGTTAGTTAATGTTGTTTATAATGTTGTTTATAGCCCAGTCGACCCCAGAGGGCCAAAAACATTTACAATTTCAATGTCCCAACAAAAACAAGTCTAGTCACACTCTCCAGTCAGATCTAGTCAAAACCAATTTCTCTACCTGAAACAGAAAATTGTACATAATCAAACAAATCCCCCTTAACCAAAAAGCCCAAGATACGCCTAAGGCGCCGTACCATTCCGTACAATTTATCACCTTTGAGATTCAAAAAAACCAATGAGAAATAAGAACTATTACACATAAAAAGCAAAGCATAAACAATGCAACCTATTGCAAAGCTACGCAGAGCAAAAGATACTATAGGCTATTCAACTTCAACAACACAGATATGAAAATAAACACATTGAAAAAAATAGTGAAGTAGGTTGCTAAAACGGGACAGTATAAACACAAATTGGGCTTGAGCACTCACCCATAGGACTGGAAATGAACTGACAAATACAACATCTGTTTAAATCAACTTTGTATAAAATGTGCATTAAAAACATGCCTCTTAGTCTTAAACACGGCATTTACTCTTCCTACAAAAAGAAAAGCGAGAGTCAGGCCTGTCGGTTCAAGGCACTACAATGTGAAGAGATAACATCAACCCAGAGCACTTTCAGACAGGCTGAAAAGGGTTGAATATCCAGTTAGATATTGGGCAAGTATTTCATGATCTGACATTGACCGAAGATAACACTTTGTTTACATGCCCAAATAATTCAGTGTGTAAGCCTCGGCCTGACTTATGATTATCGCGTCTTGAAGATGTACTGATGAGACTAGACTGGGATAGCTTTAAATACAAGCTTTAAACACAAACTGGGCTTGAGCACTCTCCCATATGACTAGAAATGAACTGACAAACACAACATTATTACATTTTGCTTTGACTGCGAACAGCCATCTCAAGACGTCCCACACTGTCCACAAAAACTTGTATGAAGTGCATTGAAGTTCATAGGAAGTGTCTCTGGATGTGCAGAAATCTTGGTACTATCTAATCTTGACCATGGCCGATAGGTCTTGGCTTGTGTGTGTTTAGCCTTCCGTATTTTTGTTCAGTCTAAAGGTGAGTGCGCATTTTGTTCACTATGTCGAAGTCTGCTAATGATTCTTCGTCGATAACTCCTCAAATTCCGGATTCTGTTCTGCCACTCTCGATAACCATTCAAAGCGGTACCGTACTCGATTCGGAAAAGAAACTTCTTGTGTACAAGACCAAACCATCTGGTCACAGTCAATAAGTTGTCTTGGCATTTCTCTTCCTCTTCCTCTGCCCTGGCTTCTTTCCACCTGCAACTCCTGGACCAATCACTGTCGTCTGTCCATCAGTTGAAGTGACCAGTCTAGAATTGTTCTTCAGGATAGCCTGCAGGAAACGATGGAAGTGTTGTCGTTGCTCTGTGGTTTTGTTATTCCAGATGGCAATGGGAACAGCAAAGTGTCTTAAAGTTCTCTGTCAGCCTGTAGTTTCCCTGTCCAACCAAACTCATCTCCAAGTCCTTGTAATGCCCTTTAACAACTTCATAAAGTGTGTCCACCAGGTCTGTCAGTGGCTGTGGTTTCCAGTTGACTGCGTGTTTCAGGACTCCGTTCAAACTTTCACAGTTGTTGTTTGTCCATGTTGTCAGGCCGGAGGTAGATGTCTTCAACTGAGTGTTCAGGTTTTCATGCAAAAGTGGCACAATCCGGTCCTGAAAGTATCGATGAAAGCCAATGCCTGTCACGTCATAGATCTTCTTGGTCTCACCCAGTCGGTATGCAAACACAATGTCGTCAGCAGCCCCAGTTATTCCGTCCTTGGCGAATACAGAGTTCACGATCCGAGACCTGTCCCTGTCATTCACACCAACTTTATCCTTCAGGTAATCCATGCAGTTCTTTCTCAAATGCCGTGAGCACACAAGCGTTGGCGAGTCTGGGAAGGCTGTCTTCATAGCCTTCCTCATGGCTTGCTCCTCGTCGGAGCCGATGATTGGTGATGAAGTAGCATCGTTGAGCTTTCCAGCCAGATGATAAAAAAAGGCACAGTATGATGTGTAGTCTGAGTTGCCATGTAAAAACATGGGGCCAGGGAAGATCGGATGGTCGTTGGTGTCATATCGGGTCACTGCCAAGTTCTTGAAGGCAGCACAAGTCACATGCACATCTCCAATGTTGAAAGTCTTGTCAAATCCCAAAACTGTTGTCACTCCAATAGGTCCAGAACAGCAGAAGCGCTTAATGTCTATCATTTGTTCTTCTGTGTACAAGATGATAGAAGGCACCTTGCCCTTAGCATGGACTAACCACTGTACAAATGGGTGACTTTGCACCATGGTCTCAACTGTCTGTACATGGTCCGCAAAGTTGGCCGGTTTCCTGTAGCCGACTGTTCCTTTTTCTGACGGCATCTGGCATTCTTCACCTGAGTGTAGGCCCTTGGAGCACTGAATACATCATCACTGTTCAAAATCAGTTTCGTATACACTTGACTGGGGGCATTGTCCCTTGCCTGTTCCTTCATCCGATCCATTGCAGCGGGTGGCATCCGAATATAATCCTTCGGTGCAGTACTCTTTGTATTTCCATGGGGAGCTAGGCCTGGAAATGATCCCACATACTCTGCTACTGCTGTCATGTCACTGTCAGTGCCATCGGGCTTTTCTATCCAAGAAATCCTCCGCTTGTAGTCTTCGGAGACAGTGTGAACAGCATATGCTCTGTGGACTACGATGATGAGCTCAGGTGGAGGCTGCTGCTGTAGGACAGTGAACACTTGTTTGCTTTTGCCATCCACCATCTGTCTCTTCATGAGTCCATACTGTCCCTGTCTATGTTTTAGTTCAGTCAGTGTTGATTCGCCACGCAGCACGTACGATTTGTTAGTGGCAATAACCTTCCAGGCACCACAATCATCACAAAAGCAACTTGATTTACCATTGCGTTGGCGTTCCATATTGTCTGTATTGTCGAAGCAGAAATATTTATTCTGCTTCAGTCCAGTTGGTATCCGCTGCGACTTGTGTTTTTTCTCAGACTGAACGACAGACACCAAATCTGACATGCTCAGGAACCTCCCAGGAATGGGCAAGTCATACCCTTGACTGCCAATAGGACAGTCAGTGTCCATGCTAATATGATCTGAGGGTGCACTATCACTACCAGCTGGGGAAGGTGGCAGGGTATCATCAGTAAACACAGGAGAAGGACCAGCAGCAGGTGGTGATGTAGGTTTGATTCCCCCAAGTGGCGACTCTGACAGCTCACTGTCACTGGCAGCTTGTGAATCTGACTGCTCACTGTCACTGGCAGCTTGTGAATCTGACTGCTCACTGTCACTGGCAGCTTGTGAATCTGACTGCTCACTGTCACTGACAGCTTGTGAATCTGACTGCTCACTGTCACTGGCAGCTTGTGAATTTGACTGCTCACTGTCACTGGCAGCTTGTGATTCTGACTGCTCACTGTCACTGGCAGCTTGTGATTCTGACTGCTCACTGTCACTGGCAGCTTGTGAATCTGACCGCGGGGTAGAGGTCTTCCTGGCAGCACTGTGAGGGTTTTGAATCAGTCAGATCCACAAAGCTCATCCTGGGTGGTGCAAGGCAGTGCAGTACCACGAAGTGGCTTGGCGCAAACTCATCCTGGGTGTTCGGCATGTGTCCCATAGTCCACATGATTTTGACAACTGGCGTTGCTGTTGAGGGACACACCTCGTCCGCAGACCTTACGTGACAGTGGTCTGGTTAGGTAGTGTTCATTGAGAACTGGTGGGCAGTATAAGCATACACCCCGATATTTAGTGATCTGCGGTGATATTTAGTGATATTTAGCGATGTGCGGTGATATTTAGTGATGTGCGGTGATATTTAGTGATATTTAGTGATGTGTGGTGATATTTAGCGATGTGCGGTGATATTTAGCATATATGCGGTAATTATGCCACCCGACTGGAGCTTTCCCTGTCGCCTCAAAAGGCCAAGATACTTGTTACGTCGAGATTTTTTTTTTAATCAGTGTTCAGTTGGCAAGGTAATGAACACATTTCCGGGTTTGCTTCACAATTCTTTGTTGAAACAGTTTCACTACTACAGAATGGTGCTGGTGATGATTTTTCAATGTTTCTTCAGATCACTTTTAAATGTCCTCCACACCACAGGCTATACCTGACCGGCTTCTGTGAAAAGTGGACAGATTTTTAAGGTGTGTGCCAGACGGTAGGTGAGCATTTTTTGGACTTGCAAGGGAAAAATTCTCCCAAACGGAAACTTCACCCGGGATTCGAACCTACGCTCTGTTATACGAGATAATGAGCACCAATAAGCCATCATGCTCAAACCTCATACATCGGCCATGTTTCATGTATATTCAATTAATTTTTTTCCCAGTTGTGGCTTATTCATGCACCAATTCACCAAGAGTGAGATAATTGCATATGCAGCTGCCCCCCCCCCCCCCCAATCAGTTAGGTAGCCACATTCTGACTGAGGGAATGGTGTCTAAACACGACTGTATGTATACCTTTTTAAACTTTTACCATCCGTTCCTACCAGCACGAAATGACCTGCTCTTCCAAAAGGCGGAACGGGTTTTTAGCGTGTGCTCAAGATGTCCTCCTGCGTTCACACACGGGGCCTTGGTTTATAGTCTCATTCGGACTTTGACATTCAGTTGGATTTTCTGGTCATCATGAAGAAAGGGAAAGGGTGGGAATCGAACCCAGAAGTAATGTATTCGATATTAGTGTTGTTGTGTCAGTGTACACATGGTTCCTGTTCAATCTGTCACAGCCCCCACTGTTTCCTTTCAGATCCATGCCGGTGACGTCACCAGTGTTCTCTTCACGGGAAAAGGTGTACCTGAGAAAAACCACTCAACAAAGGGGACAGTACAAACAGGTAATTATAACGAATTACTTTTAATCTTTTTTCCCCATCTTATAGGAAACCAATTCGCTGTCTGTCTGTCTGTCTGTCTCTCTCTCTCTCTCTCTCTCTCTCTCTCTCTCTCTCTCTCTCTCTGTGTCTCTCTCTCTCTCTCTCTGTTATTTTTCTTAGAAACTGATTGGATGCCTTGGAGCTACAAAATTAGTAAGCCATTTTTGATACGTTTGATAGCTCCGTTTTGTTCGATGCATTGGCAAACGGCATGAGCCACCCCGTGAGAGAGTATGGACATAATTCTAGCTTGCTTTTGTTGAGTGAACTCCACTATTACCATGTGTTCAATGCTTAGTGAGGAGGGCAGTTCAGTCTGAAGGTGGCTTTGTTTGAAACGATGATGTATGCAGTAAGAGATTCAGTTAGGCCTATACACATGTTTATCGTGTTTTGTTTTCGTTTTGTTGGGTTAGTTTTTAGTGCCTCTGTTAGAGCTCTTCAAGTTCACCAATGATGGGATTTTGGGGCATGCGACCGTTTTTGCACACCATTCTCACCGGCAGGATGTCCTATTTTTCCGAAAGGCAGAACAGTTTATAACGTGCGCGGAAGAGGTTCTGCGTGGGTCCACACACTGGGCCTTGGTTTACAGTCTCACCCGAAGGATTTATGTGGGAGTGGAGTCTGTGCTGATGCTAACTCCAGGGGAAAATTCCCTTGAAGGGGCGTCTCGGTGGTGGCTCGAACCGGGTTCGATTCCGAGCCAAGTTGCGAACCCAATGCCCTAACCACTGTGCCATCCCATCCCCCTCTCCCATATTCAGTATTTGATAGTCCCACTGATTTTGAAAGCCATTCATACTGTTAAGCAACATTAACATAGAAGCTGGTCAGGTCAGATCCAGGGTAATGTCATAATTCAGTGTTGCATACTGTATCACTTTTTAAATCGCGGCAGATTTATCTGCGTGAAATTAGGCTGCTCTTCCCGGGGAGAGGGCGTCGCCACCCATTTTTTTCTTTTTCTGTCTGCATATGTATTTTGTTTCCTATCAGAGTGGCTTTTTTCTACAGAAGTTTTCATGGGACGACTCTCTTGTCGCCGTGGGTTCTTTTACGTGCACTAAATGAAATTAGCTCATGGGACCTGGGTTTATCTTATCGGATAATAGTAGATGTTGCAAGAATTTTTGCCTCTGATCTGACAAGAATGTTAATGTTGTGTAGGTTTGGATGCATTCATAGACAATGCTCCCACGGGCTGGCGGACACACACACACACACACACACGCACGCACGCACGCACGCACGCGCGCACACACACACACACACACACACACACAGACTCAATGTCTGACGTCATTACAGGTTATGTTTATACTCTGTTATGTCAGATACTTCACAGAGATCCTGAACCTTGCACCACAGGAGTTACGATGACGCCACGATGATGCTGTGAAGCATGAGTGACTTGTAAACTTACTTTGTTAGACCTGTGGTGTTAAAGGATAGAAACGGAGGACGGGAAAAAATCAAACCTTTAACAAATCCATGAGGGGCTTTGTTTTCTTTGAATCTGAAACCTGAAAATATTATAGCATAGTCTTCAGATCAAGGGGTATTCTTTTGCCCCAGTTTTTCACGATTTCCGTGAAGACTATAATTATCGCTCTAAGACCTTACAGGACTGAGTTAGAGCACTTACGGAATATTGATACGTTTTTCAAAGAGTGAAGCCCATGGGCACTAAAACATCTGAAACACTTCGAGGGACAAAAATTTCAGAGCTGTGAGCATTTTCATAAACCTCGGTACTCGATATAGGAATGTATTTTTTACACACAAAAAAGGCGGAGATGCAAAGCCACTGACTGACCTCGCAACTGCTGCCTTGCACAGTGGTGTGAGGCATGTCCGAAATGCTGACATATGAGTGAACACATAGATTTTGCCTGCACACTTAACCTATTTTAATCAGACTCTGCCTCCTAAGTTTTGTGTTAGGCTTGCAGACTTTTCTGACTGCCTTGTCAGTTACCTTCGATGATCACTGGTCACCAAACTTCCGATTGCGTTTATACTCCTTGCTGAAAAATTATATAAGAAATGAATAAAAGAAGTTTCAAATAAGATGAATCATAAAACAAAAAAAAAATAATGACTTCTATAAAATGAAATAAAAAAAAAGAAAGTAGAAAGTTAAATGTGAATTGATAAATAGCGAAGCAAAACAATATAAAAGAAAATGAAATCAAAATGATACATAATAGATTGAAACAGTGTTAAAATGGAACAAGAAAAAAACAAACATTACATTAAAAAAACAACCCAAATGAAAACGAAGTAAAGCAACGAAATGAATCAAATTAACATGAAAAAAGAGACAAAATAAAACAAATCGAAAAACAGCAGCAGAACCCCCTCCGCCCCCCCCCCCCCCCCCCCCCCCCCCCCCCGAAAAAAGTGGAATAAAAATAAACCAAAGTGAAAGATGAAAAGAAATGAAACAAGCCAAACAAACGTAACAAAACTTAATCTGAACTTTAACTTATAATAACCCTAAACTAGATCTTGAGTATAACCCTAATACCCTTATAACCTTAAACCCTTATAATAACCCTAAACTAGATCTAGACCTTAAATCAGACTTGAACCTTGCCTAAACCTTAAACAACCCAGACCTTAAACTAAAACGCAAACTTAACTTAGATCTTAACTTAAACCCAATGCTAAACCTGCACCATAAACTAAATCAAACCAACCATAAACTAAACCTTAAGCAAATCCAAAAACTAAATCATAAACCAAGCCTGAACAAACCAAACCCAAACCATAAACCAAACCAAACCCAAACCATAAACCAAACCTAAACAAACCAAACCCAAACCGAAAACCAAACCTAAACAATAAACCAAACCTTACTTTATACTAAACCTTAAACCAAACAAATTTTAAACCAAACCAAAACCAAACCTGAACTTAAACCTAAAACCAAACCTGAACTTAAACCTAAAACCAAACCTGAACTTAAACCTAAAACCAAACCTAAAACCAAACCCTGAACTTTAAACCAAACCTAAACCTTAAACTAAGCCTGAACCAAACCTAAACTCTAAACTAAACCTTAAACTAAGCCTGAACCAAACCTAAACTCTAAACTAAACCTTAAACCAAAGGTAAACTTAAACCTAAACTTAAACCAAGCTTGAACCAAACCTAAGCTCTAAATTAAACCTTAAACCAGACCCTAAAATTTAAACGAAACATAAACTGAAAACTAAACCTTAAACCAAACAAAAGTTAAAATCAAACATAAACTTCAAATCAAGCCCAAACCTTAAAATAAACCTAAACCAAATCTTTTACTAAACCTCAACAATAAACCTTGAATTAAACATAAACCATATATTTAAACCATAAACTAAACCTTAAACCGAACCTCAACCACAAACTAAACATAAAACACAAACTTTAAAGCTGGAACTAACCACTACTGAAACTAAAGCTTCAGTTTAAGATAAAAACCCAGGAACCCCCCACCCCCACCCCACCCAACCCCACCCCAATGAGAAGGTGAAGAAGGGCATCAAAGCACAAACGCATTCAACAATTTTATTAAAAGAATATTAGACTCCCAAGTTTACGTGAGGAATCTTTGCAAGCTATCGGAGTAGCGCAGTCCTGGTACATGGTGACGCTGAAAGTGATCATGGGTGTCTTATAGTAACACCACCTACACAGGCTTTAACGTTTTATTTTTAGATACAAGCTTCTACATAATGCCTTTAATACAGACACTTAGGATTCAGATGATTAAATTATTTTTAAAAAGACATAACATAAGAAATATAAGCAAATGATAAAAAATTCAGACCTACACAGGCTTTGACACAGTGCTCACAGGGATGGTGGGCGACTGCATCACTCGGTCACATTTTACAGGCGTTTTTTAAACTGACCATATCTGTACCTCCGTCCTGTCCTTTGTCATACTGGTCCTAACTTATGGCCAGTCATCATGTGGATCACTTTGGGTTGGTTGTTCGTGAATGTGGCCACCAACTGGGGAATGGGTTGCTTAACGAAGATCCTTACATGTGTAAGTACATTGATTTAAGAATGCGGCTACAGTTGAGCCACTTTATCAAACAGAACCATTGTTTTGCCTTTTTTTAAAATGTCATTATGAGCCAATGTTTTGGAAAAAGTCAATTCTCTTGAAACATATTTTGTGTTCGATTTCTAGATTTTGTGTGTGCTTTTTAGCTTAAACTTGTAAAGAGTTTGTGGTGATGGATATCTGCAGTTTAATGCATGTTGTTTTTTATATCTGGAATTAATAATACAGTGTTTATGAGAATGTTAACTTCTGCTATAATATTTTCAATAACAACTTCTTGATGATTTGCAGTGTGTCTGAATATTTAACACAGTAGCCTATTACACTCAATTTAGACAAAGTTGGTGAAATGTGAAAGATTAGTTGAAGTATTATGAAATAAAATGGTGATGAAACCAGAATAGTGTGATTGTGAATAATGACTGTTCGTAAAGAATGACCCTACATTCAATATTTTACAAAGTCAACAGAGATTGAAGGAATTTAATGTTTACCCTCCCCACTCCAAAGTAAAAATCCCCCACAAACTTTTTAGTGTAACAGTAGAATCATGTGTCCCTTGTTTTTAGGGTAACAGTAGAATCATGTGTCCCTTGCTTTTAGGGTAACAGTAGAATCATGCGTCCCATGTTTTTAGTGTAACAGTAGAATCATGTGTCCCTTGTTTTTAGTGTAACAGTATAATGTCCCTTGTTTTTAGTGTAACAGTAGAAGAATCATGTGTCCCTTGTTTTTAGGGGTTGTGGGACTGGAAGCAGAGCTAAGGCGAAAGCCGTCATTAACTGCCGTTAATATTGAAAGAATGGTATGGTTATAGATAACAAAAGGTTGTGGTGTTTGAGCTAATAAAGTAAAAGTTTATGCCTGATAATGCCTTTAAAGAATAATTATGTAATTTAATTTGTTTTAAAAAATATAAGATCAAATCGGTATTCAGTTTGGAACTAATGACACAAAAGATGAAACCAGACCTCTTTGAAAAACGTTGAACTCATTTTGTTACTAATTGATTAGATCAACTTATTTTGATATTAGAGCTAATAAAGCAAAGAAAAAGTGGATATTTCTATAAACAAAAGAGTTAAGAAATATGATCAAAACAGTTAAATATAAGCCGATAAAGAAAAAAGTAAACGTAATGGTGTCTGTAAAGAATGATTGTGGACAAAAGTTGATCTGTGTGAGTGGTGCATTTCATCATAATTTAAAAAAAATATTTTAGGTTTAAAAAAAGCAAGAGGTAAAAGAGTGGCAATGCCTTTAAAACATGAGTCGATTCAGTTTGTTTTGAATTGATAAGATCAAGTCATTGAAGTATGTCCTTACAAACCTATCACTATATTTCGTGTCACTAACAACTACTTAACTGCTTTCAGGAACCAATGGGCTAGTGTGGGTGCCAAAGAACAGATGATACAGGGGGCACCACCCGTCGGTTACCAACACATGATCAGGTAGCATTTGTGATTTTTGTTTTTTAGTTTGATGTTGTATTTTGTCTGTGTGTCTAGTTGAGGTTGTCTACATCTTTCTCTTTGCCTTCTTTCGCTGTCTTCTAGTTTTTTGTGTGAGGGTTTTGTCTGTCTGCTTTTGTTTTGTCTTATTTTTGTTTTTATTTACCTTGTTCTTCCTATCTCTCGTTCAATAGGTCGGCAGTTTGTTTGGAAAACTTGAGTAGACGCTTAAGGTAGAAACTGTATGTCGTCCATATTATTGTCTTCTAGCTACCATAATTAGACTACAGACCACTCTGTGGAATCGATTGCATTCCACGTTCTCAGTAGAAATTTTAAGAAACTTAGGCAGCGTGGAATAAGATAAATGAAATACCAGTAGCTGAAGCATCAGGTAGTGTTAATGAAACATTGATGTGGAGTGATAGTGACCACCATTTGAGCACAGCAAAGGTGAGGTATCATGTCCAGGCAACAAGAGTGCTGTTGCCAGGTAGATCAGCCAGTCATTGACTGCTTGTTGGAGTAGAGAGCTGCAGTTACCATGTGCTTTTCTGCCATCATAAATGTGTCCTTTTTCATTTAAAAAAGTATCAGGGAACTTGTCAGAATGCAGCCAATCTTTCATAAAATGAATTTATGAAAAAGTAATACCCTCTCAGAAATATCTTTTCTGTCTCTCCCCCCAAGCACAATCTCCTAGGAAAAGACTGGGGAACAACGTTATTTTAATAACTTTAATATCCTCCTCTGCCCTTTTATTTTTTGGGTGTCATTCTTTGCCAAGAGTTCCCAGGTTCACTAATGGTGAGATTTTGCAAATGCGACCATTTTTGTCCACTATTAAGATAGCCGCATTCCGACTCTAGGGATACTCTTCTGAACACACCAGTGTATGCGTTTAAAAAAATGTCATCCGTTCCTACCGGCATGCATTGGCCTACTCATCCAAAAGGCAGAATGGGTTTTAACTGTGTGAAAGATGTTCTACGAGTGTGAAATATGTTCTACATGTGTGAAAGATGTTCTACGTGCATTCACACACAGGGCCTTGGCTTATAGCTTCATCCGAAGGGCTTCCATGGGAGTGGAGTCAGCACTGATGTTAACTTCAGGGTAAATCCCCTGAAACAGCCGCCTCCGGGGTGGCTCGATGCCGGGCCGTCAGATCACGAGCACAACGCTCTAACCACTAGGCTATGCCATGCCCCTCTCTAAAAAAAAATTCGCTTCCTTCCAATGAAATATTTTTGTGAAGAGGTTATACAAGGAGCAAGTTAACAAACGCTCACACACAGTTTTCTCTCTCTCTCTCTCTCTCTCTCTCTCTCTCTCTCTCTCTCTCTCTCTCTCTCTCTCTCTCTCTCTCTCTCTCTCTCTCCTCTCTCTCTCTGGCTGATGAATTGAAGGGGCATAACTGCATATCTTACGTGATATCATGGTATTGTAAAGACTCGGAACTTGTGTCCCCTTCATTGCATGAGTTGGTAGGTAGGGGTGGAGGAGTATACCCTCTTTTTCATGTAAGGGGGCCCTTTCTCAACACTTCTTTCAAACATGCTGTTGAACTTTGTATCGAGCTTACGACGTTTATTTTAATAATAGAACATTTTCAGCAGGCATTCCGAGTTACTAGGACTTTTTGATTCAACAATGGACAAAACTTGAATGTAACCATCCCAGAGGTGTTGTTTTTTTCTAGACAGGTTTTTAGATGGAAAATTAGACCCAGTTTCTCTTATCTCTTTTGTCGTTTTGGTTCAACATGTCTTTTTGAGTATAACTGCTTGCAAGAACCAGTCGCTAGTGTTTGACTCAACTCTGGGCTATACATTATTTATTTATTTTTTTGTGGTCTGGGCCACTCTTAATTTCTTTTTGATTCTTGGCACCCTTAAGCCACCATTTAGAATACTCTACAGAAGTTAACCTCTCAGGTCATGTTATCTGCCCCGTACATACTAGAGAGTGTCAGTGACCTCAACATAGGGTTTTACCAGTATTGGGTCTTTTATTTTTTAAAAATTGATTCCTCATGCATCATCACTTTAAACTTATAGAGAAAATCAGAATATTACCATTAGACGAGTACCGACAACTTGTACGTTCCAAGTTTGTACTGAGAAGCTCAACACCTGAAAATTATTCTTTGGAACTAAAAGTTATATCTGAAAGAGGTTTTCCTAAACGAGCGCATCACTCAGCATACTGATAACATTTATTGGTACTATCGTGTCAAATCTTTTCGTACAGTCTACTGCGGTAGACTATCAGAGAGCAATGTGAAACTTTCCTATCTGGAAAATGAATTGAACACATTTTGGTATCGATTCAACGATCTTTCTTGCACGCACGCACGCACTCTCACTCACTCACTCATTATACACACCACACAACACACACACACGCACGCGCGCACACACACACACACACACACACACATGGTATTAAATCTCCATTGTCTTGTTGGGATGAGAGTAGTTAACAGATTCGAATAATGAATTTTTTTAAAAAGAAATACACATAGCCTGTACACCGTTCATTGTATCTCTAGGATCTCTTCACGTTGACTGGACATCATGGAGAACATCGCACAGTTGAGGAAGATGCTCGCTCCCTTCATCAAAAAGTCCCCCAGTCATGGGAGAGGACAACCCACACATCTCGGACCACAACACCAAGACTCTGTGAAGCAAGGTAACAAGACCTACACAACACAGCACGAGACCCGTTGTGAGAAAAACGGTGACATAAAACACAAGTGGTGTGCACAAGAAAAGGAGCCGTTTTAAGAGGTACAACACCATTACTCTGGCAAGGAACAATGCATACCAGCTGGGTTTGATCAGATTGGGAAGCAGCCTACTTTTAACAAGCACGTTATCTTGCGCAAGGAACACCTCTCAGTGACGGTTCATCAAAGAGTATCTTGTACAATGTAGACAGAATGAATAAGCCCTAGCATGTACTAGAGCAATACAAAAGAAAACCCGGTTGAATATCGTAGCATGCACTAGAGCAATACAAAAGAAAACCCGGTTGAATATCATAGCATACACAAGAGCAATACAAAAGAAAACCCGGATTGAATATCATAGCATACACAAGAGCAATACAAAAGAAAACCCGGATTGAATATCATAGCATACACAAGAGCAATGCAAAAGAAAACCCGGATTGAATATCATAAAATAACACAAGAGCAATACAAAAGAAAACCCGGATTGAATATCATAAAATAACACAAGAGCAATACAAAAGAAAACCCGGATTGAATATCATAAAATAACACGAGCAATACAAAAGAAAACCCCGAAAGATTACACTGTGTGACTTCATGCACCAGCAGACGTTAATTAGAGCAGCAATAGACCCGGGCAACTGTACAATGTAATCAGTTGTAGTTCATTCATAGCAGGCATAGGTCACCTCACACACTAGGGCAGTTATTGCTCTAGGTGTTAGGCATAAATCGGCGAAAGAATGTCTTTATTTCGTTTTTTGGCTTTTGCCTATGATAATGTGTGAAGTTCCTCTAGCCCCCGCCCCCCAAAAAAACCCAGAAAAATTAAAAAGAAACGGAATAGAGAAAGAAAAAAGATGGTGTTACAAGAAATAAAGACAGAAACTTACTTTTAGAGCTAAAAGAAGACCAGAAAAACCAAAACCAAAACATGACGCTTTGCAATTTGAAGGGAAAAAAACTGTAGGTAAAAAATAGAATCCCCCCCCCCTCCAAAAAAAACATGCTGGTGAAAGTCCAGAAAAAAAGAGGAAAAGATGGCACTCTACAATTTGGCATGCAGAGAAGGCAAAATAAAACAAAACACAATGTAGTGAAATAGTAGAATACATGTTCAGTGTAATGGAAAGGGAACAAGAGCTGGATTATTGACGTTTTGTTGTTGCTTTTCACACTTTTAAGATTTTTTAGAAATCTTTTGATTTTATTTCGAGTGTAATTGAATAAGCATTCGTGTGCTTTTTACATCCTGTTTCCGAATGCATGCAGTTTTGTAAATTTTATCTGTTGTCACTGGCACAGATGGCCTACTCTTTCGAAGGGCAAAGCAGGTTTTAGCATGTGCGCAAGATATTCTTCCTGCCTTTGCACACGGGACCTTGATATGTAGTGAAGCTTGTAGGACCAACAGTAACATGTGGTTCTTTTTAAAATCTTTTATTTAATGAATCGAATTAGATGATCTGTCTAGAAAGATTCGCCCTGACATAACCTTTGTTGCAACTTGGACAGGAAACGATTTGTGAGAGCTTTGTGAAGGTGGTGGTTTTCCGTATTTTGTGTTTTGTTTTCACAGAATACACCAGACTCGATGATTAGATGAGAAAATACTATTGTAGTACAAGGCCCCACTAATGGTAGGACTGGCAATGATTTTGGGATGCATTTTTTTGGTTAGAATTCTAACCGTATTTTTAAAAAAGTGAATCAAACTTGCTGATTGGTTGAGAAAATATCCTTGTCCTACTATGTCTTCTAGGACTGGCAATAATTTGTGACGCCTATTTAAATGTTTGTGCTTAGGCTTTGTTTAAAGACTGGGTCAGATGACTGTGAAACTAGCTGTTTAAGATATCCCCATTAGTACGGCAATGATTTATGATGCGGTTTCTTTTTTGTGTATGAATTGTCTTAAAAATAATAGGTAGTTAAATAGCCACCAATTTTTTTAAAACCAGAAATGTTTAAAAAAAATCCCAAGAAATCTATTGTATAAACATTAGTTGATCATAGATGGCTTTGAGTATGAATATTCATGCTGTGGCAGTGGTGATAACTCTATACCATGGCCACCAAAGACATATTATTGCAAGATTTTACAGCATGCATTTTACATTATGCTGCTGAAAAATCAATGCATTGATATGTCAATGGTTTCCATGAAAAAATGCGAATATACTAGAATATAAAGTAGTGTAATAATAAGTGCAGGTGTTGTATCATTTATAGTGTTCATTGTGTTTGTGGGTTTGGAGAAGGAAGAAAGTTCAAATCCCACGATAGTGTTTGATGTTAGCAAGATTGGTAACTGTTTCACGATTAATCTTGACCAAAAAAGGTATTGATTTTCTTTTAGATTAGGAATCATTCAAATTCAATTGTCCAAAAACATAAGTGCCCCGTAATTTTCAGTGTGTGTGTGTGTGTGTGTGTGTGTGTGTGTGTGTGTGTGTGTGTGTGTGTGTGTGTGTGTGTGTGAAGGGACTATTGTTGAATAGGGACATCGGGGTTTGTGGTGAAGGTATTAAGGGAAAGGTTTGGGGGGAGGAATAGGATACACATTATTTGGATAGGTGGAGATAGAAAAAGGGGCTGGCTGATGGAAAAAGTTTTTTTCTGACATGATATATTTTGGGATATATCTTAAAATAAACGCAGCTTGCTCACTTGAGCCTCATATCACTTTGCTTATAAAAGAACTGGAAACGGTGATTACAAATCCAGACACTGAAATCCAACAAATGGTCTTAGCTGTTGATAGGACTGGTAATTCATGAGTAAAGAGAAACGCTCCATACCATTGTGTCTAAAGCTCCATACCATTGTGTCTACGTGCTGTTGTGTCCTCATGTCTTCAACCGTACAGACTGACAGCCCCTACCCTCATGCATGCTAACTGTTAACACTAATCCTTACTCTAATCCTGGCCCCACATGTGGACACAAAAGGCAGGTGGATGCCATGGTGCATGTTGATCAATGGCAAAACATTTTTGTGAGGGAGGGAGGAAGGGGTGGGCTGTAGGGGTTAGAATTTTGTGGAAAGGAACGCGGAGAGAGGGTGGGTAGAAGTTGCGTTCTGGTCTTTGGGGGAGGAGGCATGTGGGTTGACTATGTGTAGGGATAGGTAGTGTAGTAGGCTGCAGTCTTTTCCTGTAATGAGGTTAGAAAGGGAGGTGAGGGGAGTAATTTTTAAAAAAAGGAAAATTAGTAGCGGATTGATCCGTTCCAGAAACACAGGAAAATGGGTATGGTTTAGAGCATAGAAAACTGGGCATTAGTTTTCGGGTGTGTGACTGTATAACCAGTTGGGAATGGGTAGTGATGGAAGTTTGTGTGGAAGGGATGCTGGGATGTCCATTTTGTTGCATTATATGTTCCAAAAAAAAAGGGGGGGGGTGTTGAGGTGTAGGGAGCATACTTAGGTCAGTAGGAATGAAGAAATGTGTGTGTGTGTGTTTGTGAAGGACTTCAGTTGCAAGCTAATTCATGGAGTAGTACACTGCTCACGTTTCATCACTAGGCCAAGCACAGATGTTTAAAAAATGTGTATGTTGAGAGAGAGGGAATAAAAATGATTTGTGTATGTGGATGGAAAGACAGGTTGGCAAGTGGAGTTGGGAGTTTCTTTTTGGTTTAGCTTTTAAAAGCTATATTGTAAAAAACAAGTCAGACGAAACGATCAGGTCCCCTGACTATAGCAAGACTGATAGTTTGTCAGCAGGGAAGATTCTACTTGTAGACTATCTTAGATTTTACATTCCTTAAAGGAGGATTGACTACATCTTGGCCCCCAAACGATTTAAGTCGAGCATCAACAAAGCCCAGACAAGAAGTTTCCCTGGCGCTGATATTGGTAGTGACCACGACATGGTACTCATGACCCTACAGATCAAGCTGAAGACCAAGAACCAGAAGAGAAATCCCCGTTTGCGGTTCAACATGGAAAAGCTTAAGGACCCCGAAGTCGCTGAAATCTTTAAAGCTGAGATAGGGGGCAGATTTGCAGCATTGAATTTCCTCCAAGATGACATCAACAACCTCACTGAGACCTTCAGCAAGACCATTCAAGAGACAGCGCTGGAGATCCTTGGGAAAGAGAGGAAAAAGAACCAACCGTGGGTTACCAACGATATCCTGGACCTGTGCGACCAACGTAGGGAGCTAAAGCCAGTGAAGAACAAAAACCCAGAAACGGCCGAAGAGTATAGAACAGTCAACAGGTCAATCAAGAAGAAGATGACTGAGGCCATGGGGAACTGGATGTCAGAACAATGTCCAGGTGAGAAGGCAATGGCGAAAGGAGACAGCAAGAGGCATACCAGACCATCAAGATACTAACCAAGTCCAGCAGCCAAAGACCTCCGTTATTGAAGACAAAGAGGGGTCAGTCCTTACAGAGAGCGCCACTATCGTGAAGAGATGGACAGAGTATTGCAGAGACCTGTACAACTACAAGCTGAAGGCTGATCCGAACAAACTTCACGAGCAAGATCCCAGACCATCAGATCCTGAAGCACACAGGTGCTGGAGGAAGAGGTAAGAAGCAGTAAGATCCCTGAAAGGAGGCAAGTTCACCAGGATTGACATCATCCCGGCTGAGCTCATCAAGAACGGAGCCCAGAGATGATCAAGGCATTAACATCATCTGCCAACGCATCTGGACCAGAAAGAGTGGCCTAAACAGTGGACCCAATCCATCATAGATTCCCTTCCAAAGAATGGGAAGACCTGGTAAGAAGTGCCAAAATTACTAAATAATCATCTGTAAGCATCCAAGCAAAGTTATGCTACGCATTGCCTTGTAACAGACGTGAAACGACAGCATAGGAAGATCCTATCAGAAAAAGGCAGGATTTCAGACCAGGGTCGAAGCACTGTCGACAAGATCTTCAACATCGAAGGCCATTAAATGAAGCATTCTCCAACATCAGCTACAGTCTCTACAACAACTTCATTGACTTCAATGAATGCCTTCGATCGAGTGTGGCAAGAAGCCTGTGCGTCATGAGAGCTATGCTTCGACGAGGACCTGATTCAAGTCATCCAGCGCTGTTATGACAGCTCCCACAGTGCAGTCTCATGGGTGGATAATCGGGAGTTCTTTCCGACTTCAGTTGGAGTTCGACAAGGCTGCCCGCTATCCCCCGTTCTTTTCAAGTGTTTCCTGGGAACATCATGCGGAGCCCTCCTTGGCTTCATAGACCTACAATCACAATAGGGGAAGGCCAATCTGCCATCTTCGATTCGCAAACGTATTGATCTCAGGCCGCCCGTGAAACAGAACTTTTTCAGGACATCACCACCGGACTGGAAACATCAGCCAATCCAGTATGGAGTCACACACAAAAGAGCAAAGATCCACACGTTGAAAAATACCAACACCAACCACTCCACCAGCATCAAGATAAGTGCGGGGAACTCGGGAGGGGAAACTTCAAGTACCTTGGGCAGGGCCATCACCAAAGAACGCACGAGCACTCAAGAGGTGAAAGACAGACTTGCTGTGGCACTCTCCTCCCATGACTAAGCTTTGCGAATGTTTGAGAAACCACAACATCAGAACCACACTAAGGTCAGACTCTACAAAGGGACTCGGGACACACCCTTGCCATGTAACAGTGTGAAGCATGGACACTTACTGCCCCATTTAGAACGTCCATTCAAGCTTTTTAGATGAAGTCCTCAGGATCCTGAACATCACCTACAGAGACCGCAAAACCAATGACTACTCTGGCAGTCAGATCGAGGCACTGGCTGGCTAATCAAGTGCAGTTGCAGTCATAAACGGGAAAACTGAACGTATGTTATGGCCACCACAAGACATAACAGCCTTTAAAGACAGTCCTGGAACTGGTGAAATGGAGCAAGGAAGGCAGGGACGACCACGCAAAAGCTGGATTTCCAACATCAAGGAGTGGACGGCCTCCTCACTGTAAACCAAGCCTCCTGAAAGCAGCCCAGATCAGAACCATTTGGCGGTCCACTTGCAGCGTCCATGCGGGTACCCCAACGGTTGTCCCGACCAAGGGATGATTGAGTGAGTGAAAAGTATTCCTTTTGTTGCATTATATTTTCCAAAAAAAAAAGGGGGGGGGGTTTGTTGAGGTGTAGGGAGCAACTTAGGTCATAGGAATGAAGAAAGTGTGTGTGTGGTGTGTTTTGTGAAGGACTTCAGTTGCAAGCTAATTCATGGAGTAGTACACTGCTCACGTTCATCACTAGGCAAGCACAGATGTTTAAAAAATGTGTATGTTGAGAGAGAGGGAATAAAAATGATTTGTGTATGTGGATGGAAAGACAGGTTGGCAAGTGGAGTTGGGAGTTTCTTTTTGGTTTAGCTTTTAAAAGCTATATTGTAAAAAACAAGTCAGACGAAACGATCAGGTCCCCTGACTATAGCAAGACTGATAGTTTGTCAGCAGGGAAGATTCTACTTGTAGACTATCTTAGATTTTACATTCCTTAAAGGAGGATTGACTACATCTTGGCCCCCAAACGATTTAAGTCGAGCATCAACAAAGCCCAGACAAGAAGTTTCCCTGGCGCTGAATTGGTAGTGACCACGACATGGTACTCATGACCCTACAGATCAAGCTGAAGACAAGAACCAAGAAGAGAAATCCCCGTTTGCGGTTCAACATGGAAAAGCTTAAGGACCCCGAAGTCGCTGAAATCTTTAAAGCTGAGATAGGGGGCAGATTTGCAGCATTGAATTTCCTCCAAGATGACATCAACAACCTCACTGAGACCTTCAGCAAGACCATTCAGGAGACAGCACTGGAGATCCTTGGGAAAGAGAGAAAAAGAACAACCGTGGGTTACCAACGATATCCTGGACCTGTGCGACCAACGTAGGGAGCTAAAGCCAGTGAAAACAAAAACCCAGAAACGGCCGAAGAGTATAGAACAGTCAACAGGTCAATCAAGAAGAAGATGACTGAGGCCATGGGGAACTGGATGTCAGAACAATGTCCAAGGTTGAGAAGGCATGGCGAAAGGAGACAGCAAAGAGGCATACCAGACCATCAAGATACTAACCAAGTCCCAGCAGCCAAAGACCTCCGTTATTGAAGACAAAGAGGGGTCAGTCCTTACAGAGAGCGCCACTATCGTGAAGAGATGGACAGAGTATTGCAGAGACCTGTACAACTACAAGCTGAAGGCTGATCCGAACAAACTTCACGAGCAAGATCCCAGACCATCAGATCCTGAAAGCACACAGGTGCTGGAGGAAGAGGTAGAAGAAGCAGTAAGATCCTGAAAGGAGGCAAGTCACCAGGGATTGACAACATCCCGGCTGAGCTCATCAAGAACGGAGGCCCAGAGATGATCAAGGCATTAACAATCATCTGCCAACGCATCTGGACCAGCAAAGAGTGGCCTGAACAGTGGACCCAATCCATCATAGTTCCACTTCCAAAGAAGGGAGACCTGAAGAAGTGCCAAAATTACAGAACAATCAGTCTGATAAGCCATCCAAGCAAAGTTATGCTACGCATTGCCTTGAACAGACTGAAACGACAAGCAGAAGAAATCCTATCAGAAGAACAGGCAGGATTCAGACCAGGTCGAAGCACTGTCGAACAGATCTTCAACATCAGAATGCTCATAGAGAAGCATCTCCAACATCAGCTACAGCTCTAAACAACAACTTCATTGACTTCAAGAAGGCCTTCGATCGAGTGTGGCAAGAAGCTCTGTGGCAAGTCATGAGAGACTATAGCTTCGACGAGGACCTGATTCAAGTCATCCAGGCGCTGTATGACAGCTCCCACAGTGCAGTCCTCATGGGTGGAGAAATCGGGGAGTTCTTCCGGACTTCAGTTGGAGTTCGACAAGGCTGCCCGCTATCCCCCGTTCTTTTCAACGTGTTTCCTGGAGAACATCATGCAGGAGGCCCTCCTTGGCTTCAAGACCACAATCACAATAGGAGGAAGGCCAGTCTGCAATCTTCGATTCGCAGACGATATTGATCTCATGGCCGCAGTGAAGAAGAACTCCAGGATCTCACCACCAGACTGGAAACATCAGCCAATGCCCACGGTATGGAGATCAGCACAGAAAAGAGCAAGATCCTAGTGAACAGTACCACACCGACCACTCCCACCAGCATCAAGATGAGTGGCGAGACACTAGAGGAGGTGGAAACTTTCAAGTACCTTGGGGCAGTCATCACCAAAGAAGGCACGAGCACACAAGAGGTGAAGATCAGACTTGCTGTGGCACTCTCCTCCATGACTAAGCTGGCGAAAGTGTGGAGAAACCACAACATCAGAACCCACACTAAGGTCAGACTCTACAAGGCACTCGTCACATCCATTGCCTTGTACAGTGTGAAGCATGGACACTTACTGCCGATTTAGAACGTCGCATTCAAGCCTTTGAGATGAAGTGCCTCAGGAGGATCCTGAACATCACCTACAGAGACCGCAAAACCAATGACTACGTCTGGCAGCAGATCGAGGCACTGGCTGGCAAACAAGAACCATTGCTAGATACAGTCAAACGGAGGAAACTGAAGTGGTTTGGCCACACCACAAGGCATAACAGCCTGTCAAAGACAGTCCTGCAGGGAATGGTGGAAGGAGCAAGGAGGCAGGGACGACCACGCAAAAGCTGGATATCCAACATCAAGGAGTGGACCGGCCTCACTGTACCAAGCCTCCTGAAAGCAGCCCAGGACAGAACCATTTGGCGGTCCACTTGCAGCGTCCATGCGGGTACCCCAACGGTTGTCCCGACCAAGGGATGAGTGAGTGAGTGAGAAAGGAGGATGAAAAAGTTACCTTTCTATGCCTGTAAATAGAGGCTTGGAAAATCGGTGAGCATTGTCATAGTGATGTGTAACGGGTAGTGTGGCTACGTGAATGTGTGTGTGTATGTATGTGCTAATGCTTGCGTATATCATTTGAAAGACGTAGACAGTTGCTGGTGGTTTTGTGTGTGTGGGGGGGGGGGGGGGGGGGAATAAAGGCATGCTTGAGAGGAATAATGTTAAAACTGGTAAGAACCTAGGGGGAGAATGCTGAAGAAAACATTTTTCTGACATGGTTGAATTTCCTTTGTCTTTTTTTACTTTGTTTTTTTTAAATGTTTTAACAGAACGCCAGATCGGTAAAGGAAAAAGAAAAGACAGGTCCTAATGTTACGTGGACCCAAACTTGTGTTTTTAGAAATAGCCTATTGAAGATGTTAAAATAAAATATATAGTGTGTGTGTTTGGTTGGAGGGGTGTTATGCCTGGTGTTTGATAGTATATAGAAATGGAGGGAAGATGTATCCCCCCCCTTATTTTTTAACTTTTGCACTGTGTGTGTGTGTGCGTGCGCGCGCGCGCGCGCTTTTTGTGATTTAATAAAATGTTAAGACGACTGTGGTGCTGGTTGTGAGGAAAAAGTATGTACATGAAAGGTTAGACAAGAATTACACACAAGAGGATTATTGTATTGAATATAAGTGGGAGAGTATATGCACGAGAACCATTTCATGTGTTGTGCCATCTCTCCAATGAGTTATTTGAACTATTGCTAGCTCGACAGTAACGGTGTTTAAGATATTGTTCTACAAGTGTGTATTCGTGGGAGTGTTTCCCATCTGTGCGACTTTAGAAGTGACTTGGTGACTTCGGATGAGACTATAAACCGAGGCCCCGTGTGCGAACGCATGCAGAACATCTTGCGCACACGTTAAATCCTGTTCCGCTGTTCGAAAGAGTAGGCCATTGTGTGCCGGTGGGAACAGATGACAAAATTAAAAAACCGCATACACACGCATAAAAAAAGCGCTTTGATTTGTAGCTTTACAAGATTCAGCGCTATATAAATTCCATACATTATTATTATTATTATTATATCAAGGAATGGCGTGTCCAAGTGTTCGGCTCTTTTGTTTCTTTTTATGGAATGTGGTTTGGGGGTAGGAGAGCGTGTGCATTGATATTTACGGGTGTTTACTTGCTAATTTTTAAAAAGTTAAAGCGAGTTTGTGATGGGTCTTTTTAATTTGTGCATTTAAAAAGCATAGAGTTCGTTGGCGAAGAGCCATTTAAATTGTAACACTTTTATTTCATATCATTTCTGTTTGTTCTCTCTGTGATGTGTGTATGTCAGGACTACGGTGTTCTGTGTATTAGTATGTTGGTGTGTTGTGTTTGTGTTCACCTTTGCGCCTGGCGGCAGCATGGCGAATGTCTCTCGTGTTTGAGTGCTTATTTTGTGTGTTTATACCTGGTCCTGTTGGGAAAGTTTTATATCTTCATGTTTGTATTTTCTCCCTGAATCGTACGGTCAGAATATTTTTGTTTCATATTATTGACTTTTCGAAATATTTCAATTTAAGTTCATCTTCAAGTTGATTTTTCAACATTTCATTTTTCTTCATGAGTTGTACTTATCTTTTTGTGCTGGTCTCTGTGACCCACTTAACTCTGACCCTGCTGCCCGCTGAAGTTTTGCACGTGGTTCACGTTGCCCCACCATCAACCTCCAGTGTTTATCAATTTGAAAAAATGGCGGTGACAGGTACCGACATAAGAACAATACTGTCACGTGAGTTCCACCCATCAAAACCTGAGTTTTGTCAAAAACAATGCACACTTGCTCCTGAAATAATGCAGCATATACGAAACTTAGGCATTCATCGCCGCAAAATCAGACGGGGGAACTCGGGCAGGTGTGCATCATCGCCAGTGGCAGGCTTCCCTCTCCCGTGTCTCCCCCCTCACCTCTTACGTCACTTCTGCAACCCCTGACAACGTTTCTTCCCCATGCCGCCCCCCCGCCCTTTCAGCTTTCGTTTCTCATTGTTTCTGAATCTGAAAATGTTTTTTGTCTAATGATGAAAGTATCATATGTTTTGTCACACACCAAACCCCTCTGATCAACGTTCTTTGCCACTTCTACTCCCGATTCACCATCCAAACTCTTGTCTGTTTTCCCGCTAGCCACATCTCCACCATCTCCTTTATCCCTCTACTCTGATTCTTGTCCAAACTCACACCTTTCATCTTCATCCTCTCCACCTTCTCAGATCTCCTTCAAGTTTGTTTGTTCAATGTGCAGTCTGTCTGTCCAAATGGAAAAGCCGACTACATTTCTGATTTCATCTCTGAAAAAAACATTGACCTAACCTTCCTCACTGAAACTTGGCTTAAACCACATGGCCACGAGCCCAAAATAAAACAGCTGACTCCTCCAAGATATAAAACTATTTCTTTTCCCAGACTCTCGAGGAGGTGGGATTGCCATAATTTTCAAAAACACATTGGGAACCAGCTTTCTTTCAGTCACAACTTTCCATTCCCACACGACTCTTTTGAAGTTTGCGAAATCAACCTCAACTTACCTGGCCACGCTATTACGTTCTGTTGCCTTTACCGCCCACCTCCTAGCCGTAAGAACAACCTGACATCTGTTTTTCATCAAGAATTCCAGTCACTCCTCGACCACTACAGCCTCTCTCATACTAAACTTATAATTATCGGTGACTTAAACTTCCATTTCGACAGTCTTCTCCAGATGTCAAACGCCTTTCTCTTTCTCTGTCCAACCATTCTCTCTCCCAACTGGTAAACGAAGCAACGCACAGATCTGGCCATATTTTAGACTGGCTGATTACTAATGCTTCACTTAATCTTGTCACATCTGTTTCTGTCACTGACGAACTGCATTCTGATCATTCCGCCATTCTTTTCCACCTCAACATCACAAAACCTGTCAGAAAGAAGAAAAATGTTACTCGTCGCAATCTTAAGGCCTTAGACATTCATACTTTCTCTTCACAAGCTTCCGAACGTTTTCCACAAACCTCTGACCACACAGACCTCTCTGAATACTATAAAACTGTTCTCCGCCAATTGCTTGATGAGCATGCACCTCCTACTGACCATCTCCTACCTGACAGACCCTGTGCGCCATGGTATACCCAAGACATCCTGATAGCGAAGCGCAAACGCCGGCAACTAGAACGGCAGTGGCGGAAATCTAAAACCGAAATCAACAAACGGCTTTTCCGAAACCAAATAAAGTCAAACTCTTAATCCATTCAGCAAAGACAGAATACTACTCTTCCCAAGTTCTCTGCGCTACATCCATAAAATCTCTTTTTTCCCTCACCTCAAATCTCCTTGGGTCTGCAAAAACTCCTCTGCCTACCACCCACAACCTGTCTGAACTTCCATCCATCTTTTCTGCCTTCTTTTCAGACAAAGTCCACACCATACGCTCCAAACTGGATCAGACTCATTTCCAGCCTGCACCTCCTGATCCCCAGTTCACTGGCACTCCTCTCTTTCCATTCTATTCCACAAGTGAAAAAGGAAATCATGACAATTCTAAAGGAAATGACTATAAAATCATGCGACCTTGATTCCATACCTGCTCCTGTTTTCTCACAATGCCTTCCACAACTTTTGCGTACCTATTATCACTAAAATAGTAAACTCATCTCTTCTATCAGGACATTTTCCACTAGCTCTTAAAACCGCAATAGTCACACCTCTACTGAAAAAGCACGACCTCGATCCCAACATTCTGAAGAATTATAGACCTGTCTCAAACTTACCCTTTGTCTCTAAAGTACTAGAAAACGTTGTTCTCAAACAGCTCAACAGTCACCTTCATTCCAATGATCTCCTTCCCCCCTTTCAATCTGCCTATCGCCCCAACCACAGCAGATACACTTCTACTTGCTTCTGATGCAGGAAAAATCTCCCTCCTCACTCTCCTTGACTTATCTGCAGCCTTCGACACTATAGATCACTCAATTCTTCTTTCTCGCCTCCAAACTACAGCCCTCACCTGGTTTGTAAACAAAATTCAATCAAAACCTGTCAAAATGGAATGTGGAGTCCCACAGGGATCAATCCTGGGCCCTGTTCTCTTTACTCTCTACACTGCTCACTCTCACATATAATAAACAACCACCATATTGATCATCATTTCTATGCCGATGACACTCAGCTTCAGTGCAGTGATACTGTTGAAAACTTGCCTTCCCTCCTGACAAATATGTCCTACTGCCTTCAAGACATTCAAAACTGGATGACTCAGAACAAGTTGCAACTTAATGCCGATAAAACCGAAGCCATGCTCATAGGGACCCAACATAAACTTTCCTCCATCACAACAACATCAATAGAATTCGAAAATGCGTCAGTTCCTTTGTCCAACTCTGTGAAGTATTTAGGTGTAGTTCTTGACAACACACTCTCTGAAAAAATTCATCACCCAGATTCGCAAGTATCTGTCCACTGATGCAACTTCCAAGCTCGTCACATCTCTCATTCTTTCACGTTTAGACTACTGTAATTCTCTTTTGGTTGGCCTACCAGCATCATCCATCCACTCTCTTCAACGCATACAAAACTCTGCAGCTCGACTGGTCCTAAGAAAGAACAAATCTGAACACATCACTCCTCCTTTACGATCTCTTCACTGGCTGCCAGTCTCACAAAGACTGAAGTATAAGATCAATACCCTCTGTTTCAAATGTCTCCACAAATCTGCACCCTCTTATCTTTGTAACTGTCTTCACCTGTACACTCCATCCCGTTCCCTTCGTTCAGCCGCAGATATTTTGTGCTTTCGAACACCCAGATTCAAACAAACCACTGTTGGCTGTCGCTCTTTCTCTGTTTCTGGTCCGTCCACCTGGAATGACCTCCCTCTTTCACTTCGCCAAAAACCTTCACTTGATACCTTCAAATCCAGCCTCAAAACACACTTATTTCCTACCTGACACTTTCTCCTCATATGTCTCTACTTGTAAACAGCATCCTTTATCTCCTAAGTGTGTTCGCGCGCGCGCGCGCGCGCGCGTGTGTGTGTGTGTGTGTGCACGTACGCGTGCGTAAATTTGAAATATGTTTATTATATTTGAGGAAAATTGCATGCGCGTAAATGATTTGAGTGCAAGCGCTTCGATTTGTTTGTTTTACCAGATTCAGCGCTATATAAATTCCATATATTATTATTATTATTATTATTACCTCTGTTGTAATATTAAACGTACCTTGTGTATTTTAGTATTTTCATTGTATATTACTCTGAGTCGTATGTATTGAGAGTATTTGGTTCTGATTTTGACTTTTTCCCAGAAAGATACATGTTCAGGTATAGCTGCTGTGCATATGACTATAATGATCTGCAATTGTGTGTGTTTATCGTATTCATATTTTTTCACATGGCAATTTTTATTTAAAAGGTTTTGGTTAAAACACGTGATGTTTTCAAGTCGTTGAAATACTCGTTTTGTAGCCATAGCCGTGTTTACGCGTGTGGTGTGATGTAGTGTGTTGTGCGTGTGAGCCAGGAACCACTTATTTTGTTGAACATGAGTTTTATTTCATGCCAATTTTTCGTTTTTGTATATAGCTTAACACAGTCATGCTTTAAAAAAAGTTTGAGCTACTTGAAGACCATCAATGCTGCAATAAGTGCATTTCCTCAAACTCGTTTTTTCATTACAGAAAATGTCTCCCCCCTCCCCCCCCCTCTCTCTCTTCTCATTCTCTCTCTCTCTCTCTCTCTCTCTCTCTCTCTCTCTCCTCTCTCTCTCTCTCTCTCTCTCTCTCCTACAAACGTGCATGGGTGCGGACGCACACACTTGTGCATGCACGTCCAAGTAAGTAACCGAATGAAGCGTGCACCCACCCATAATATATATATATATATATATATATATATATATATTGTACAAAATATAGTATTGAAACAGGAAAACTGTTGGGAATCGTTGTGAAGGGAAACAACTACGTTTCTTCAGGGTGTTACCGAGTTGTTTCCCATCGAGCTGAAGACGACGTACGTCTAAACCATGGCGATTTTCAGTAGTATTTCCAGACAGTGGGAATCCTTAGGAAAGGAAAAAAAACTTTCTTCAGGATGCTACTAGGCCTTCTTCCAGACTTTGTGTCATAGTGATGCTGAAGTTAAAAAAGGACATTTCCAGATACTTTTTCCTGTTGTATTTTGTCACGAGAGTGCAAGCACTTAAAAAAAATTTCCCACCAGTAATATGTATCTGAACAGGCATCGTGTTCGTAAACATTCGTTGTTTAAATTGCCACTTGTAAATGTATATAAAAATCTTGTAAAATACTTTTCAACAACCTTGAGTTTTACAGTTTAAGCAGAGCTGAGCATGCATTACATGTGTGTGCATTTTGTGCACGTAATGCAAAAATTGCCAGTTTAGAAATTAGTCCCTTGAAATATTGATGGAGTAGTTTGATTCACAGGGGCAGCCTATTACACAGCATGGTGACTGTGTGATGCTGCTCACTTTTGTGAACGTGTTCATTTATTTGTTTTGAAAAAAAAACTCTTGGGAGTAACCAAGCCAACGCGAAACGATTTAGTTTATGGAGTAACAAGAGTTCACACATATGCTTGAATTCTGCCATCAAATGTGTCTGTTACTTGTTGAAAATGGTGCGTTTGAATGAGTCGAGCTGGCCTAGGAGAAAAGCTTGCAATAATTGTGCTATAGGATCAACATAAGATCATGACAAATTTTAACGGGATATCAAAGGTGAAAAGTCTACATGAGAAGAACATGACAAATTTTAACTGGATATCAAAGGTGAAAAGTCTACATAACAACATGACCAATTTTAACTGGATATCAAAGGTGAAAAGTCTACGTGATAAGATGACAAATTTTAACTGGATATCGAAGGTGAAAAGTCTACATAAGAAGATGACAAATTTTAACTAGATATCAAAGGTGAAAAGTCTACATAAGATCATGACAAATTGTAACGGGATATCAAAGGTGAAAAGTCAACATAAGAACATGACAAATTGTAACGGGATATCACAGGTGAAAAGTTACATAAGAACATGCCAAATTTTAACTGGATATCAAAGGTGAAAAGTTACATAAGAACATGATAAATTTTAACTGGATATCAAAGGTGAAAAGTCTACATGATAAGAAGATGACAAATTTAAACGGGATATCAAGGTGAAAAGTAGGTTAATGGAACTAGTGTTTTTTCTTCGTTCCGCTGCTAGAGCTTAGAGGTTCGCCACTGGTGACACGGCGTATGCGACCTTTTGTGCTCGCCATGAAGGTACCCGCATTCCGACTTGGGGATGTATGCTGGGAATGTTCGTGTTTCGGTAACTCACCGAGCGCTGACACGAGTTACGGGATCTTTAATGTGCATAATTGATCTTCAGCACGTGTATATGCACAAAGGGAGATAAGGCACTGGCAGGTGTGCACTTGAAGTTGACCTGGCAGGTGGTGAAAATATCCACCCTTAATTCACCAGGCGCCGCCGATATCCAAACCCACGACTTCATGGACCCGTGGATTGAAGGAACTCGGATTTGGTTATGTTTGGTTTCAGCAGGGTGTAGAGGAATCAAACGAGATCAATTGATTGTGTAGATGCCATGGCAAGTCGTATCAATGATAGTCAGCTATTTGGTCTGTACAGGCGATCAGCCCAGTGCATCGTGTTCAGATTTATATATGAGTGGAAATGGATTGGCATTTACAATTCATTATTGCAAGTTTTAGGCTTGGTATTTCTGTTCTTTCTCATTACTACTGTTGTATAAAACGCACAGTGATTTAAACCTTATTAAATGTTCATTATGTAACAACAGTACTGAGGAAAATGATCTTTTTGGGTTATGTTGTCGGTTTTGCAGTATCTCAGAAATCAGTTTATTCCCTCAAAATGATAAACCAAACTGACACATTCAGCCTGTCATTGTTACTGGCTTCTATGAAGAAAAGCGTCATTAACGTGCTATTTTAATTTATTTATTTATTTTGCTGCCTCGTGCTCTGTGAGGTTCTTGTTTTGCAGTTCCCACGCCGCTCATTTCATATCTTCGCCCAGCCATGCCCAGATTTGTTATGGCGCACCCTGGGGGTTGGAAGCCGCCGGTGGGCCACCAGCCAGAGGGGCTCTGCTTTGCTGCTGGGTCACTTTGGTGGTGTTCAGTGGTGCCTGTTCTGAGCTAACAAACGCAGGACACCACCTACTAAGCCCCCTACTAAATACAGTATTAGCTCAGTCGCGGAGCCAGACCTGAGTGAGTTGCCCACTCGAGGTGGCGACACCACAATACCTCTCCAACGACCGTCCCCCACAAACCGCCAACCCCAAAGGCTTTGACACAAACCCACCACAGGCACAGAAGTGTATGAGGAATTCATATTAGGTCACCATGAGACCAGAGCAACTGGGGCAATCCAATCGGAGGCATTTATTAAAAATTGTACGCTGATCAATAATAAAATGCAATGACAATGGAGATGGTGTAATGATGCTGCGATGGAAGTGCATGTGCTTTGAGACTGCTTGACAGGGTTGTACTCTGCGCTTAATTAAAGTAGGCTATATCCCGGCGTCAAACAGGCTTGAGATAGACACCTGCACTGTTGCTCAGGTAATTTGATCAACACTCTCAAACTCGCATCCGTAAAGTAGATGAAGCTCGACTGTGTGGTCCCAGTCTGCCCACAGCACACTCACTCTGGGTAGGAGCCGGCCGGAGTCCGAAAAACCCCTATGGCTCTTTTGGGATGCACACCCGCGACCTTCCAGTCCATAACCGAAGGTGCTGACCACTTTGCTAAGGCGGCTGATAAAAATCTTGTTCTTTCTTTGTGAAATGTATTTGAAGTAGGAAATCATGTTGTTATGTAATGTTATAATGGTCTGTTGTGTACTGTTATGATTTTGTCAATGTGTAGTCAAACCTTTATGGTAATAGGGGCTATGGCCTTTGTTGAATAAAATATTTCCCTCCTCTCTCTCTCTCTCTCTCTCTCTCTATCTCTCTCTCTCTCTCTCTCTCTCTCTCTCTCTCTCTCTCTCTCTCTCTCTCTCTCTCTCTCTCTCTCTCTCTCTCTCTCTCTCTCTCTATCTCTCTCTCTGTCTGTCTGTCAGTCGGTCGTCTGTCTCTCTCTGTCTCTCTCCCCCCTCTCTCTCATTAATTATTTGTTGTTTGATATTATCATAAAGTTCTTTGACTGATGGCTGGGTGTAAAAAAAGGCCACCATGTGTATTTTTTCTTTTCCCTCAATACAAAGTTGTTTCAAAGTCTCTCTCTCTTCTTGCTCTCTCTCTCTCTCTCTCTCTCTCTCTCTATCTCTCCTCTCTCTCTCTCCTATCTCTCTCTCCTCTCTCTCTCTCTCCTTCTCTCTCTCTCTCTCGTCTCTCTCGCTCTCTCTCTCTCTCTCTCGCTCTCTCTCTCTCTCTCCATTTGGTGTGCCTTTGTTTCTGTGCGTGCCTGCGTATCTGGGGGTTCCAAGTATTGAATGTGTTGGGTATAGCCAGCGAAACAAAGATTTCATAAGGAATATGCAAGAATCGGTGTACATACACGTTATCTATTTCCCTTATGAACAATAGTGATTCAATCAACACCTGCCAAACTGGAATGTAGAGTCCCACAGGGATCAGTTCTCGGCCCTGTTCTATTCA
This sequence comes from Rapana venosa, assembly GCA_028751875.1. NCBI lineage: Eukaryota > Metazoa > Mollusca > Gastropoda > Neogastropoda > Muricidae > Rapana > Rapana venosa. The sequence continues at coordinate 96,255,831 of CM054135.1, read as the reverse complement.
CTCTCTACACTGCTCCTCTTTCACACATAATAAATCATCAGATCAACCATTTTTATGCAGATGACTCTGATTCTCAGCAGTGATACTCCTGAAAATCTGCCTTCTCTCTTATGTTCTACTTCCTTCAAGATATCCAAAATTGGATGATGGAGAACAAGCTACAGCTAAAAGCAGATAAAATCGAAGCCTTGCCCGTAGGGACCAAACACAAACTCTTCCATCACAACTGCTTCAATAGAATTCGACAATACGTCTGTCCCTCTATCTACTGCTGTGAAATATCTGGAGGTCGTTTATAGACAGCACGCTCTCCATGCAAAAATTCATCACCCAAACCTGCCAGTCGTACTACTATCAATTGCGGCGCATCAGTGCAGCTCGAAAGTACCTGTCCACTGATGCAACATCCAAACAAGTCACGTCTCTCAGGTCTGGACTATTGCAATTTACTTCTGGCTGGTCTGCCAGCTTCATCTATCCACTCCCTTCAATGTATACAAAACTCTGCAGCTCGCCTTGTCCTCGGAAAGAAAAAATCTGAGCACATTGCTCCTCCCTTGCGATCTCTCCACTGGTTGCCTGTGCCACAGAGAGTAAACTATAACATCGGTACCCTCTGTTACAAATGCCTCCATAAAACAGCACCTTCCTACCTCTGTGAATGTCTTCACCTGTACACTCCTCGTTCCCTCCACTCTGCTGCAGATACCTTGTGCTTAAGAGTACCTAGATTCAACCAGTCCACCGTTGGCCGTCGCTCGCTCTCTGTTTCTGGTCCATCGATCTGGAATGACCTCCCTCTCTCCATCCGCCAAAAGCCTTCTTATGACGCTTTTAAATCTGGCCTCAAGACAACATATATTTCGATTCTAAGATTCTCCCCTCCTGTTCCATTTCATTTTTGTCCCTGCCTTCAATAGCCCAAACTCCATCACCCTGTCCGAGTGTACAACCTTTATGTGTGTGCGTGCGTGCGAGCGTGTGTGTATACATTTGAAATTGTGAAAAAAAACCACCCTATTAATTGCAACTGGCTGCATGTGAATGGGTAGGATGAATGAAAGGGCTTTGATTTGTTTTCTGCAAGATATAGTGGTATATAAATTCCAAGTATTATTATGAACTTGCGACTGCAAATGGTTAATGTTTATTGCTATTGATGCTTGTCATGCATGTAATGTAACAAGAAAATGAACAAAGATTCTTTTAAAGTTAAAAAAAATTAAATTAAATCCCAAAAGTGCTACATTAGTAAAGCTATCATTAGACTTTTCAGAGTTCAGTCTCTGATTTTTCTGTACAATGTGATGCTTGTTGAATCATTCAACTTGAAGGAACATTCTTTTCTAATCTATTACAAACTTTTTGTTGATCACAGTCCTTAATTGAAGGACTTTTGTTTCGTCAACAGACTAGATTTATTGTTCATTATTGATAAGGATGAAACTGAACTATAATTGGAAATAATAATAATGACTACAATGATGCCCCCCACCTGCATTAATCCATCCTCACCCAAAATGACCATGGAATGTAGGTATGATTTATAGAGCGCATAAAGATCTCCACACCCGATGGCGTGATTACAGGTTCTGAAGAGACCATTAGATGGGGCAAGCAAGGGCGTAGCAATGTAGAAGCGCGTGCACACACATGGTCTTGTATACGTGAAGAGTACATGATAGCAAAGTTTTACCGTATTGGTTTTGTTGACTTTAAACATCAACGTTGTTGTCGGTGGTGGTATTCTGTTCACAAAAATCGGAGACGGGCAGACAGTGCGCTTACAGAGACGGGCAGGCAGAACCCTGCTTCCCATACACATTCAATACCATGGACACAATATAAATGGTGGTGTTTTTTAAAACTTTTTTTTTTTATTAAGGCTCTGTAAAGAAAAAAGGTACAAAGAGTCATAAGTTTTCTGTTAACAAAAATGCCCAACTGTTTTTGCATTTCCTTTTAAACGCTCGTGACTCGGCATTGCTAAAAATGCTTTGATAGCAGAAACTAGTTTTTAATGGTCCTTACCCAACAACGCGGGCGGAATAGTCGAGTGCTTAGTCGTACCCGTGACCACAGAGTAACCGAGGTTCAAATCTCCGCTTTGACGTCCATTCTAGGAATTCTCCCAGGGAGTTGCTTTTTGCATGCACTCTACTTCCATGAAAGTCCTTCGGGCCGAGATTTAAAGCCAATTTCTGGGTGCCAACGCACACAAAACCTAATTTATAGCGCTTACGTTAACCACCACCCGCCTTGAACAGAAGGGTGGACAAGCTAAGGCTGGTAGTATGGGTGATGCTACTTAACCAGCATCTTTTCCGATTTTTTTTCTTTCTTTTTATAAGTGCAAGCTTGTTCACAAGGTTATGTTGTTGGAGTATAATCCATCCATTCGGATTCCTATTTAACTACAAGACATTGCGTTTAAAATATTACATTGATACAGCTAACACCATTTGACAATTCGGTTTCCAGCAAAAGATTTACATGTTTCAAAAATACTGGGAACATTTCGAGAATATACACAAAAGTAAAGCTAATCCTTTCACACATTTTCCTGTATGGTTGTACACATTTCTAAGACCTAATACATGAACTTGATTGATCAGACAAACGTAGCTCTAGAATAACTAGGCCAAACTACACTGACAACATAGCACTGAAGTTGATAATATTACGTGCTGTATAAAAATAAACATTACTTCAAAATACACACAAGCAATGCTTTCAGTAGAAAAAAATTTTCAGCGTTATGTCAAAATGTTTCGGATCCTCTTTCCCAGTGCACAACAAAGGGAATCAAAACGAAAAACAGAGGGACAAAGAGGTTTCTTTATGTTTTCAATCCCAATTGCACATCGATTTTTCAGGAGAGCAGCTTATATATCGACACCATACAAAAAAACCAAATAGAACCAAGCAAACAAAAAACGGATAGATGGACGCACAGGTCAGGAAATGGCCAAAGCACAAGAACGTTCACTTTAAACGTGTCAAAAAAAAGAACTGAATATTTTTAAGGAACCATTGCAAAACGGGACTACAGCGGTCGCAGGATATTGCTAAAATGTTCATCAGAGGTAATACGCATAGTCACAGCAGCTCCTAAATAAAGCTGTTTCAATTCACAGTGGATAAACAGTCCTCTGAAAATTGCCTGTACGGTTTGCAAATCCCATGGAGAGGAGAAGGAGTGTAAAAACCAACAAATAAATAAAACCCTAATTTTCAACAATAAAAATATTAATAAAGCAAGAAAAAGAAATGGTCACAAAAGCATGGCATTATGCTCCTCAACCGATTACAGGATCTAACCCATTTAGCTTCCTGTGCAACTGGTCTCTACTCCATTTGAAATCGCCCACCCATTGCCTCCCACTTTTTCTCAATAAAAATAAAACAGATTTATAGAACTATATACCCCCCCAAAAAAACAACAACAAAAACCACCGCCCCCTCCCCTAAAAACTGCAACAAAACCTTTATTGAACAATTAGCAAAAAAGCCCAAAATAAAGTGAAAAAAAAACCCGAACAAAAGAGTAAATCAACCGACATTGCAGTCTCGTCATAATCTGTTAGGGCTGGATTTCTTTTTCCTTTAAAGATCACATGATGGGGAAGCGACCTACTTTTTTTCCCCGAGTAGAACTTTCACCACATAACAGTAAGTAAGCCAGCGAGTTCTCTGACTAAAGCACTCTTGTTACACTTGCAAACTTCATAGTATGTTGATCAGAATGTGTTAAGGTTCCTATTCTATTGAAATCACTTGAGTGGAAAGTACTGGAGGTTTCGGCAAACGAAGAAAAGATAAAGAGCATAATTTAAAAGAGGGCGAGAGAGAGACGGAAGTAGGAGAGAGCATTTCCACATTATACAAATAAACCGTGGAGGGTTTTCAAACAAGGGAAAGACCCCGAGAGCAGTTTGATATGCACACTAATTAGAAGAGGGGAAAAGAACCAAGCCTAAACTATGCACTCGGAGAAAGGGAAACGGAGAGGATAAAGGCACACTCGCAAAAGAATCGGGAAAAAGTAGAATGCAGGGCGAGGCCTCGTACAACAGGCGTACGAACGGTAATCCGAAAACGGCATCCACAGTTGGAATCGTCTTCATAGCACGGGGATAACAACACGTTTTTCATTTTAGAACAAACGTGGTGCTCCGACGTTTCTACCTTGGAAGCGTTCAAAGGAAGTTTCCGTTTATCTCCTCCTCCTCCTTCCAGAAAATAAAAGGAAAAACATTGCTGTTTAAGATGCATCAGAATAAATACTCCTTTCGGTCAGTATGATTCTTTTCTTCTGAATCTAGTTCAGAAAGAGGGCGAATGTTGTAAATTTATACAACTGGTTAAAAAGTTTGGGTTTTTTATTGCTGTCAACATTCAGTGTTATTTTTACTGTCGACCTACGTTTGTTTTATAGAGATGCCCTTGGTGTAATATCACCAGAGTGGGTCTATTTCTGTGCCTAGCTTTTTTAACCTCGGGATCTTTTCCTTGTTTCAAAAACAGTTTGATGATAATTCCAGGACTACCACCAATAACGATGATCACAGTTGTTGTGATACAATGATTGTAGTCCACCGTGGTTTTACGGAGACCAACTTCGTTATCTGTGTTCCAAAATTGACAAGTAAACATGAACTGAAAATGCAATAAAAACCAACTTGCTTTTGAATTTTTGTTTATTATTAACTGCTTCCGTAGCTTTCCTCTTCAAATAACAAAACTGCGAACGTATATTATCTGAAATTCTTAAAAGTGATCCGGCACTATAAAATAGCCGAGTTATTTCCCTTCCAGGGAAAGATGGAAGGCAAGAATTGTGTGAACAGTCCGGTCTTCAAGGGCAACTTGTTCAGGGCGAGTATTTCAGCTGATGCAGTAGCAACGATAGGAGAGCACACACAGAGAAACACTGATTACAGCTGCACACAGAGGAAAGAAATGAAGGGCAAGGAAAACGAAGCACTTGAAATCGTACAGTCATAAATAGGAAAAGAAAGAAACCACACCAAATGAGAAAGAGTTCACAAAGTCAGGGAGTAACGGATCACCTCTGGCCGCCTCCCTGTGGCCCCAAAACTAAACCAAAAAACGAACAAATAAATAAACGAGGAAAACGAACCACAAACAAATAAATGAACAAGCAAAATAAGATGGTACACTCTCCTTAACGGATCGAGCAAGCTCTCTCCGCTAAACAACTCTAGACTCGTCCATCTCCACTTTGCACATAGAGTAAAAAATAACGGGGAAAAATAAAGCCAGAACAACGAATCTCACACACAACAAAAACACCTAACCATTTGAACGCACAAATAATGAATCGTAATCCATATAGACAAAACATGGACCTCTTTTCCATGGAACATCATAGCACGTGGACCTTCACTAAGGGCGCTCCGTTCCTGGACTAGACTGGTCGACACCCTGCACACCTGGAGCACACTACAAGCCGTTCTGGGCTCGCTGTTGCTCTGATGTACTGGTTCCTTATGTAGGCTATGTGGTAGACTCGGAGTCTGTCGGACATCTTGAATTTCTCAACTCCGGACAATTCTAGTTTGGGGGGGGCTATCATTTTACCTCGAAAAAAATTATAGCCGTATATTTGGAATTTTTGAAAATATCTTTCTTATTTTGGGACAGCGTCTGAAAAAATGTCATTTCACTCTCGTGTTTTCCAACTTTTTTTTATTCCAGAAAACTTCACCTGTCCTAGTAAATAATGCTGGTTATCTGTATGTTTTGTTTCTAACTAGTTTGCCCTTCCACCTCTCCCGTCCTTGAATGTTTTTCTTAGCCCAAGAGTTAAGTTCCACATTATTTTTGTCTCGTTCGTGACATAATACGGTTAAAAGGTATACAGCAATCAGACTATTATAACCATCACCCACTCCCCTTTCGAGGGGATTTTAATATGCATATTTACCTATAAATTTTTTGCCTTTTTTTCTTTAAGTTCTTTCCCCTCTCTTTTCTTTTTCTCAAGCAAGATTTGGTGTCCTTTGTCTTTTTTTAAATATTGGGTAGTATGTGAAGTGTTTACCTGATAAACATGGAATTGACACAGGTGTAATCTATCATGTCAATGTTCCTGTATGGCCTTTTAAAACGTAAGTTTACAAAGTAATCCTTTATACCCGGGTAATAGCAAAATAATTAAGCGGTAAGAGCTAATCTTCCCGATTTGAATAATATCCATAATAAAGATAACCCATGTATTGCGTCGTTTTGTACGCCGAGGATATTTGGTAATCAAAGATTTGACACTTTTGAGTCGCTAAATAATGACTTTCAGACCAAAAAACATTGTGGCCTTAGAAGGTCGGCTGCATGGTCACATCCTAAACTCTGATAAGGAGGACACAGCCACTTGCCATCTGATAATAATAATAATTTTGCCAACGTTATCAACGAGATAAACTAGATAAATAACGGTGTGGTGTGGTGTGGTGTGAGGGTGTATCCTGTGGGATCAAGGCATGTCGGCACACAGGCCAGTTCAAACAGGCCATTGGACAGACCAGCCTGCCTCTGGAGCTATCAGGCAAGGCCGCGGGCCTATCTATCTCACTCCTGACATAAGTCCCTGATGGCGGCATGGTCTGACCTTACTACAGATAAACTACCACCGCCCCCCAGTCATAACACTGTCCAGTCCTTGGGATAAGACAATTAACCCAGTGTGCGAATGCGCGCAAAACGTCATGCGCACACGATTAACGTCTGTTGCGCCTTTCGGAAGAGTAGGCCATTTCGTGCTAGTAGGGATGGCTAACAGCATTAAAAAGAACGGCATGCACACAGGTGTCGTGTTTAGACATTGTCCCTGAAGTAGGAATGCGGATACCTGTGGTAAAACATGGTCACATATGCAAAATCTCACCATTGGTGAACTTGGGAGCTGTAGTCAGGGGTGGGAGGGGAGAGGTAGGGTTCGTGCCTTGACAAGCATTTTCGTTCATACAGAACTTTGCTGTTTTTGTACAGCACTTTACTGTGTTGTCATATTTTATGATTTGGTTGGGTTTTTTTTACAGCACCTTACTGTGCTGTATTGTATTCTGATTTTTTTTTTACTGTGTTGTATTGTAATGTGTCTTTTGTAAAGGACTTTGCTGTATTGTATTCTGATTTTTTTTTTTACTTTGTTGTGATGTATCTTTAGCACAGGATTTTGTTGTATTGTATCTGATTATTTTGTACTATACTGTCTGTACAGCATTTTTCTAGCGCACTGTTCTGAATTGCACTGCACCATGTACCGAGCTGTACTTTACCTTACTGTGCTGTACTGCACTGCTCTCTTCTTTACTAACATGCACTAATCTTGACTCTATTATACTGTACTGTGTTATACTGTACTGTCTCAACATATTGTATGTGAAATTAGAGCCGTACTTCAAGGACAAAACGTATGGCACCATATGTACCTTTCTCTTTTGTTGTTGCTCTTCTTCAGTTTGACAGGAGAGACATTCAGACAGGGCACACTAGTTCTGAACTGCGACTGGAATGGATAGTCGCCAGTGCCAACATTAGGAGTGGACTTGACACGTGAGCCAACAGTACTGAGGAAATAACAACATGGTCACAGCTGGGGGTAGGAAGGGAGGGGAGGGGGGGGGTTGTGGAGGTGGGATCACTAGAGGAATGTAACGAACACGAAACAACGTCATGAAAAGCTGTCATGGCGAAAAAAACAACCCAGCTACTTAGGTAGGTAGTCATTATAACAGAGGCATAACTCCCTGAACATACCTGATAAAAATGCTGACACCAAAAAACCAGATGATCTGGAAAATACAGCTATTTAACTAACAGCTTAAAAAACAAACAAATAGTTGACAAAGGGGAAATTGCATGGACAAAGAATGCCGAAAATGCGAAAAAACCTTGACTATAATGCTTCGTACAAAAAATATAGATGATACAGAAGTAATGCTCCATGGATATGAACAACAAAAGAGACTAATGGTGATTAAAAAACAAAGTGGAACTGATACAAAAAGCTTTATGAAAAATGACACAGAAAGCACCTTTCCTTTCCGAAAAGGCTGGAGAGGTGCCCGCCACAGTGAAGCTTCATAGCACAGCACTAAGTCTGGGGGACTTGTATGCTCAGCCTCTACTGTCTCGGACACAGTGGGACGATTGCCACGTGCACATGACCTACTTTTGCTCATAACGTGTCTCTCCTTGTTGAAAAAAACACCTTTCTTCTGTAGTATTCATACAAAGCGTGTTGTTTTTATTAAAAGCATTTTCTTCTATTACTATCTCGAACCATAAAAAAGGGTGAGACAAAGTCTACTTTGCTTTCCCTGTTTTTAAAGAACACTTGCTGCTCGATCTGTTTATCAACATAATCATTCTAGTCTTATCAGCCTCCGTGACACTAACGATAGAAATATTGGAATCCTGGCTGAAAGAAAACTTTGAACGGATTCTTTTTCTGCCAGTCGCAAGGTCTCATTCACGATGCTTATATTAGTCCCAAGTAGATTTGGGAAGAAAGTGTTGATTTCTTTATACAAAAGTGTGTAGTAAAGTCTGGAATTTTGAGACTGGATTGAAATATTGAGTGTGTTATTAAGAATTGTTGACGATGTTGCTAGTTTGTACAACACATTTTCTTAACCTTTGATGGTGGCATGGCGCACTGATATAAGAAATGTTGACAAAATTGTTGTGCTGCTGTTTTTACATATAAGCTCAGAACCTTGTAAGCCAAAATTACAGTAAAGTATGGTTCAGGGCAAGGTTTTAAAAGTTATTCTTTCACAAAAATATTCAAAGCAAGGCCACGGAGCACATGCAGGTCATTTTGAATTTTTTCAAAAAAGCGAACACTTTGCAAACTTAACCCCACAGTAAGAAAGCCAAACAAGGCACATTACGTGAGCAACAAAAAACACAAACACACTATGAGGTATGAAAGATGAGGACGAAGATTCACTGCCGGACGGTCACTGTCACATTTAGGCATTTTCACAAAACAACTGCTATTCCAAAAAAAATAAGTAATGATTAAAAGGACTTGCACGTTATCCTATCAAAAATTACTTATTATTTCTATTTTTTTTAAAAGGCAGGTAAAAAAATTAACTTAAATCAGGCACTGAAACAGGTAGATCAACAACAGATGTTTGTCTTTGTTCAGGCAAGCCACATTGGTCAGTCGCGTCAGTTACAGACACATCCACAGATACATTATCAGGTAAGTAGTACTGATACGCCTTTCATGGTCAGCTATGTGAAAGAGTATCGCCTGCTGTCAGTACTGTGTGATCTTCACAGTTACACGTACCGACGTGGTTCTGTCAAAACTGTCAGTATTTGTAAACACTGACGTAGTACTGTCAACAGTTACCTGTACTGACATAATTCTGTCAGCAGCACTGACACACTGGTCAACGGTGACAGGATCATCCCAACCAGTATCGGTCCTCTCCAGAACAGAACGACCTGTGGTAGCCATTTCTCTTGTGACATGTACAAACATTTAGCAAAATTTAAGCTCTTCGTCTATTTTGCTTTCACCTGACAGTGTAAGATGTTTATACTACAGATGGGATGGCCAATAACTGTTGATCAATTACAATGTAAACCCAACCCAGCAAGTTCTTTTTATAGCTGGGAAAACTCAAACCAGCAAGTTCTTTTGAAAACTGGGAAATATCTAAGAAAATGGAAATCTTACATCTTGTATCATTTCAATTCAGAGACGAACAAGAGAGACGATGAGCAAAATTCGTCTGTTCCTGCAGTGATGTTCTGTTAAAACTAATGATCTTGTTTTGGGCAAAATTTACTTCCATAGCTCACCATGTAAGTACAGGCTGTTTGCACATGTAAACGACTGACACACAATGCACACGACCCGATAAAGTAGTTAAACAGTGGCTGGTGTACCCCACTTACAAATGCCATATTTTCTTGACATATTCGGTCTCTAATACTGGTCTGTTAGTCGACAATGGCTTTTTAGAAAGAAAAAAAAGCACTGGTTTCTAAGATGTTTTGAGGATAGGTGTGTTTATTCCTGGGTGTCTGGCATTGTCACAATTCAAAAGGCTGCCTGTCAGTGCAATTGCATAGACTTTTACACATATCAGTGTCGACCAGTCAGTGTGTCAATTAAACCTCCACCTACATTTCACCTGTCCTCAAACTGACTGGAAAGCAATGGGACCAGACCTTCCCATAATTCTGATTTTTTTCTCATGACAGTAACATTGTGCCAGTGTTTCAACCTGGAACTTTACCCGCTTTCTGCATTCCTCCCAGGAAGAGAAAAAAAAAACCCAAACAACATCCACCCCTTCAAAACACCTTGGAGGCATACAAACACCATTCGAAACTCGTGCTCACAGTCACCGGACATGAATTAGATCTCTCTCTCTCTCTCACAGCAGACACAGTCACACGCAGGAGCCAGGGCTGGCTCACGCACACTCCAGCTTCCTGGTGTAGCACCTCCTGCGGCCCTGCTCCTCGCTGCAGCGGTGCAGCATCAACAGCTTGGACAGGGTCAGGAAGGACTTCTTGCCCGCGCGGATGGCCCTGCGACACACCCTGTGCGCTTTCTTCTTGCTGTCGAACAGCGTCTGGTCATCCATCACCAGCAGCAGGAGCGTGTCCTGGTGCTGCCTGGTGCAGACGAAGCGGAAGATGACGTAGAGGGTGGCCACGATGACGGCCATGCAGGTCAGGAAACAGGCCACCAGGAAGGCGATGACGTCGATCAGCATGAACTGGTACAGCGGCATTTCGTGGCCGGAAGAGCGCATGTAGGCGCCGCCATATTCCATGACGTGGTCCAACCAGAAGGCGGCTTCGTCCATGGGCACGTGGTACTCTTGCCGGAAGAGGCGCGAGGCTGCCGAGATGGCGGACTTGTATTTGGGGTCCCCGGCCACCTGCAGACACAGTCCACAAGTCATGCACGCTGCTCCCGCCACCCTGCTGCCCGAATCATTTCCGCTATGAACAAACAGCTTTCCAACGGTTTTTGACTAACGCAACTGGCTATGCGTTCATCAAACGTTTACTAATTCGATGTTTAGAATATCATTATTCTCATCTCTATCTTCTCCAGCCACATAATTATCTCTACAATCTTTGACTATGCAAATGTGGACTATTTTACGTGGATGGCTGACTGTCTCAAAAGTTGCTGGGTAACTTGAACGAGTTGATCCAGCTACCGTAAAAGAAGGGTTTCCTTTTGAAAATCTATGGTTATAATTTTGAAGATAAAAACAATTCAACAACAAATTTAAAAACCAGTTCCGTTTATAACATATCAACACATTTTTACGGGTAAAACGGAGAAGAATCACAATGACATGAGAAAAGAATGACTCATGGTCAGTCTTTGCAAATACTTATCACAGTTTACATCAAGCGATAATTTTAAAAAAAACAACATTTAACAAGCTAGCTACTCAAAATACCAAGTCTAACCTATCCCGCAAATGCTAGTAACATACTACAGCAATCCCCACCCAACACACACACACACCCACACCAGCCCAGCCCAACACTCACCTGCGTGATGGTGGCGATCATCTCCTCGGTGGTGGAGGTGCGGAGGTCCAGGACCTCGGCGAAGCCTTTGACTCTCATGCGTTCGGCGTTGTAGGGCTGGTCCCCGAAGATGGGCACGGCCACCACGGGCACGGCGTGGAAGAGCGCCTCGTACTGCCCGTTCTTGCCGCAGTGGCTGACGAAGGCCTTGACCTTGGGGTGGCCCAGGATGTCGTTCTGGGGGATCCAGGGCGACACGTAGATCTTCTCCGGGTCTGGGGAGGTCAGGTTGGATCTGCCAGCAAGTTGGTGGGGAAGGTTCTGCTGTTAGGTTGAGATGGGGTGTGGGTGTGTGGATGAACTATAAGCATTTATATACACGCTTATGTAGAAGCACATATTATAATATGTAAGAGTGTACACACACACACACACACACACACACACACACACACCCCAAACAGCATCCTCCTCCACCACGACCACACAACCCCCAGCACTGACCTGAAGATGACCTTGTAGGGCAGCTGGCTGTACACCTCCCACAGCTTGTCGCTGATCTCTTTGGGCACGTTCAGCACGTAGCTGCCGAAGGACACCAGGATGACGCCGTGCTGGGCGCTGTCCATGAACTGCCCCAGCTTGCCCGTCACCTGCCTGGAAGGCCCTGTGGCCGTGCCCCCGATCAGCTTCACGTTGGGCAGGGTCGGCCGCGGGTAGTCCAGGATGTGGTCCATCTCTACCAGCCAGATCTCCGCCCGGGCAATCAGCATGTCCGCCGAGACGTAGGGCTTCTCCGGAGCGTAGCGCGCCACGGCGTCCGTGTAGATGAAGGGGTCCATCAGACTCCAGCCGATGGCGATCAGGGTGGTCAGCACGCGCTGGAAGAAGGTCATGTGGTCGGTGACCTTCATGATGGGCAGGGGCAGCACGGCGGGCGAGAAGGGGATGCGCTGGTCCAGCGGCAGGTAGACGGAGCCCACGTAGGCGAACGGCACGCCGATCCTGTAGGGCAGCACGGCCAGCATCTTCACCTGGGGCAGGTTGTCGATGACCACCAGGTCGGGCTTGAGGTCGCGGATCTGGCGGTAGAAGGTGTCGTTGCGCAGCATGTTGTCGCAGTAGCTCTTGATGATGCCGATCTGCAGGGCGAAATCCTCGTTCTCCCCGCGGAAGTAGCTGCCTCTGGAGTCGTTCATGGCGGCTTCCTCCACGTTGATGGTGGCGTTGTACTCGATGACTGTCATGTTGGTGGTGTCCAGCTGACCTGGTGGGCGTGAGGGTACATTGTGCGTACAGGGCTCAGAATCACTGGGAAGGTAAGTGTGTGTTTGTGTTTGTGTATGCATGTACGTGTATACGTTGAGGGGGAGAAAGAGAGGGAAGGAGGGAGGGAAGGAAAGAGAGGGAGATAGAGAGAGGGGGCAACAGGCTGACAAAGAGAAGTATTACAGAGAAGAAGAAAGATAAAGAATAAGAAAGGAGCTTATACGTGTTTTAACTAGTCTCCATCCATAAAATTTACATTCTTTAAAGAACCATGGGCAATAATACTGAGAATCTATCGATACTAAAACATTCTACCATCTTCATACAGACATAATAATATTATATATTCTCACACACGCAAAACCCTATATCAAGACATGAACAGAGACTTTCGACTACAGAGCTACACACACACACACATACACACACAACACACACACACACACACACACACACACACACACACGCATACACACACACACACACACTACATACACACACACAAAAACCCCATCCCCCCCCCCCCACCCCGACCCCCCCACACAGCCTCTTTCCGAACCTTCACACAAGTAAATCTCCTCCCCCCCCCAAAAAAAAACCCCACACCTCCCACACACTCTCTCTCACCTTTCTTCACCAAGTAGTCGGGCATGGTCAAGAAGACCTCATGGCCTTTCCTGTGCAGAGCGCGGGCCACGTTGGTGTGGTACTTGGTGTGGGAGGTCAGAGGGTTGGGCATCATCACCACGCGCTTGGCCTCCGCTTGCTGAGGGCTGAGGGGCCATGGGGACACCAGCAGGAGGGCAAGGCCCAGCAGACACTGCTTCAGCATGGAGACACGACCTCAAACTGGACCTCAACGGCCTCCGGTAAAGTCCTGATCGTCTGCTTTCTCTTCCGCTTGGGGGGGGGGGGGTGTTCTCTTCTCTCCTGGGAGTGTCTTCTCTTGCTTAGAGGTCTGGGTTGAGAAGTTCGAGGTTGTTGCTAGAATATCGTTGTTAGTTTTTGAAGCTAAAAAGATTCGAAAGTGCTCTTTTCGAAAGATCGTTGCTTCGTTTGGTTGTTGCTTGATGACTCGCTGTCAGTTACTGGGATCTCTTCTTGTTGCTCTTAGTTGTATTAGGAGTTAAACTGGGATTTTTGTGTTGCTGGGAAGAAAACTGAAGTGGATTGGAATGGAACTGTTTGTTTGAGGGATAATAATTTTTTAAATCTATTCCTAATTTTTTTTCTGATATTAACTTTGGAAATTTCTGTGTTGCCTAAGGATAATCTTGATTGTTTTTCTTTTGTATATCTGGAACAGACCAAACATTCGTTCTTTTGAGTTCAGAGATATTAAGGATTTGTGAGACAACAGGACTAATGATGGTCATAAAAATAATACAGCATTACCACCACCACCACTACTACTACTACTACTACTACTACTACTACTACTACTTCTACTACTACAATAATAATAATAATATTATAATAATAGTAATAATGATAATAATAATAATAACAACAACAATTATAATAAAAAATTGTGAGCCACCAGCATGCGTGAGTAAAGGAGAAAAGACATCTGTTTCAAACTGCTTTTTAATCTCAAGAAATTCGGCAACAACAACACAAACAGCAGCACCAGCAACAGCATCAGCAACAACGTCAATAACAACAACACTACAGCGACTACTACTCCTACTATGCGTATTGTTATTATTATCATCATTATTATCGTTGGTACTCAAAGTGCTGCCACTGCTAGTGACCATCCATTACTGTTCCTTGTTAGTCTTGTTGCTGCTACACCTGCCACTGCTAGTCTTGTTGCTGTTACACCTGCCACTGCTAGTCTTGTTGCTGTTACACCTGCCACTGCTGTTGTTGCTGCTGCACCTGCCACTGCTAGTGCCGGCACTACTACTATCATCATTACCACCGCCAGCCACCATCATCACTACCACCACCGCCATGATAACCACTACCACTACCACCACAACCACTTCTGCCACCATTGCTACTTCCATTGCTACCATTTCCTCGTTATTCGTGCTGCTGCTACAACTATTGCCGGTACAACTATCACCACCACCAGCCGCCACCGCCACCACCGCCACCACCACCACCACCACCACCACCACCACCTCCACCACCACTGCTACTTCCACAGTTACTCTCTGTACTAGTGCTGCTGCCACTGCTGGTGATTTTTTTATTTCGATAAATTCTGAAATGCTGAAGCCTCAGGCAGAAAAATGCTTCAGTCTATACAGATTAAAGCCAGAGCAGAAGTCGATTCTCAGGTCTGCCTAATCCCTGACAAATGGATCTTCTAACACAAAGGCTACACTTTTCTTCCATGGAAAGAAAATTACACACCGAATTTTCAACTATTCTTTAGGCTTTTTTTTTTTTTTTTTTTTTTTTTGGGGGGGGGGGGGGGGGGGTCAGGAAAATGCACTAAAACTGAAGAAAAATGAAACAAAAGATATGATCTGAACATAATTCCCCACCCCACAAACAGAAACAAAATAAAGAAAAACAATAGCATATCCATCTTTAAACACTATCATTTTCTCTATATTTCATGACCCCCTACCACCCCCAAAAAATCCAACGGAAACAACAAACAAACCAATAAACAAACAACAACAAACAACAAACACAGAAAACCCAACAACTCCCCCCCAAAAAAAACAACAACAAACAAACCAACAACAACAGCAACAACAACAAAACTTAAACATCCAAACCCCAAAACAAAATTTAAACAAACAGGAAACAAGTAAATAGAAAATAACAAAAAAGCAAAAATAAAAACACACTTGCCTTACCTACTTAATAAACTATAACATCACTAACACTTGAGCACGAAGTCTTCCTTACACCTCTCACACACACATACACACATACACAGAGAAAAGATGCTCCAAGGACTTAACACTCTAAAACTTGCTCTGAACACACTCTGACTAACTCACATTCTTTATACTGTCTCAGTTTCTCTTCATTATCTAGATTTTTTTTGACACCATTTTTTTTTTTTGGTAATCAAAGGCAGGTTCTGACCATCCATGGTCAGTTTATGATAATTATCTGTGACGTTGGACACCTTGCGAAATAGGTCAGTAAACTGATCAGGTCACCGCCATATGTGGGCTGTATGTGAACATGTTCGTGTCAAAAGTTATAATCATACTTTTTTTTTAAAAACCCACTTTTTTAAACAATGAAAATACTTCCTCGATTCTGCTCTTACGAAAAATAAAAAGATGTACCGAAAAATATAATATAACACAACATAACATAGCATAGCGACTTTACGTAACATAACAGCATAACAAAGCATAGCATAATATAATATGATAAAGCCCAAGACACCATTTTCTCTTTTACTGATAAGAATTACTTTTTTCCATAACAAAAACTACTGACTATCCATGTGAAACAACGACGTACTTTTTAAAATTTTTACCATTAGTGTTAACATTGCTGTATTGTTAATGGATTCAAGAAGAGAGTAGGCTTCAGGGGTGTTTTTTTTTTAAAGAAGAAAACGCTTGTTCAGTCGTAACCATTGCTCTCTCTGCTTTTTACATTGGTATGAACGCCTCCAAATACCGCCCATCTATTCATCGTCTCTTCTTTCATTGTCCCTTTATTCATTTATTAGATATGTTGTTGATGATTACTTTCGGGTTTTTTTCTTCTTCTTAAGACACTCGTAATTTACCATAGTATTTCTGAAAATCTGGAGTTGTGTTATCATGGCATGGCATGAGTCAACCTCTATGTCTGGCAAGTTTGCACCCCCACCCCCTCAATAAAACCCAGTAAAAAAAAAACCCACAACAACCTACATAAATCTGTAGTTGGTCATCACGTTAACATCACCGATATCTCTTTATCATCAAACCAGTTTCAGCTTTGAGTAAGTGACAGAATTCTCTCTCTCTCATTTGTTCATTCTTCCCCCTTCTCTCTCCACGAAAAGAAACAGCGCAGCCAGACAAAGAGATAGACAAATAAGTAATCTAAAATATGTCTAGTAAGACAGACCGCCCGCCAGCCAGTTCCACAGCCGACAACCAGCCAGTCAGCCAGTCAGCCAGACCAATAAGTATGCAGCCATTCAGCCCGACACATTTAGAGGTCAATCAGATTTTCTCTACACTTCAAAAACGTGAACTTTGAACACCAAGGTGACTCAGTCATAATCCCACTCTAAGAGACAAATAAACACACACACACACAGACACACAACAGCAGAGCCACACATGGAAACGCTGTACCAAACGCAATTAATCCTCCATGGAAGGAAGGCAGGACCAGCCGAACAGCCTTAAGGTTTATATAATCAAAGTCGTTCTTTAATTCTCCTTTAACTCCCCACAGGGGAGATCAGAGTACTGCTCTGACCTTTTCAGGCCGTGTCTCGACTGGTCCTTAGAAAGAAAAAAATCTGAACACATCACTCCTCTTTTGCGATCTCTTCACTGGCTGCCTGTCTCACAAAGAATAAAGTATAAGATTAATACCCTTTGTTTCAAATGTCTCCACAAATCTGCGCCTTCTTATCTCTGTAACTGTCTTCACCTGTACACTCCGTCCCGTTCCCTTCGTTCATCTGTAGATGCGTTGTGCTTTCGAACTCCCAGATTTAAACAAACCACTGTTGGCCGTCGCTCTTTCTCTGTTTCCGGTCCCTCCACATGGAACGACTTCCCTCTTCCACTTCGCCAAAAGCCTTCATTTGATTCTTTCAAATCTAGCCTCAAAACGCACTTATACTCTACTTGACATCTTCCCCTGTTATCTGTTCCTACTTCTCAATAGCTGCCTTCACCTCCACCACCCCCTCCTAAGTGTGTTGTGTATATAAATTTGATATTTGTTTATCTTGATATTTATGGCTGGTTGCATGCGTGTGAATGATTTGAATGCAAGCGCTTTGATTTGTTTACTTTGCAAGATTCAGCGCTATATAAATTCCATACATTATTATTATTATTATTATTATTATTTTGGGCAAGTCGAGCCTAGCGGAGCCCACATCCATCTCTAGATAGCAGGGTGCATGCTGGGTATGGTCGTGTTTCCGTTACTGGATCTTTAACTTAGCCTTGGAGTTAGAGCATGGCAAAGGGATCACACAGCACCTCCCCCCCCCCTCCTCCCCCCCCCCCGTCCCCTCTACCCCCGCTCCTCCGCTACAGCTCCGAGGTTTGCCAGTGGTGAGAGTTTTGCGGATGCCACCTTGTTCGTGCCCACCATTCAGGTAGCCGCATTCCGACTTCGGGGAAATACAATAAATGAAGACGCGGGTTTGAGTCTCTTCTGAGGTGTCAGTCTGAGGGACTTTCGCCTCCTGGAGTTATCAAAGTCAAACTTTAATTTTCAGATGGTGCATAGAATAAGCATAAAACTACTTTGTTTTTGTAGTTGTTGTTTTTTTTAATCTAGCAATCTATCTATATAAAAAAAAACAACCCAACCCCTTAACAATAATAGGCCATACAGTCAAGTTTGGTTGTAATTCCACTCCCTTAAAAGTCCTTCGGATGAGATTGTCAACCGAGGCTCCGTGTGCCAGCACAGCATCTTGCGCACAGGTTAAAACCTTACACTTCTTGTCATAGAGCAAGCCAGTTAAAGCCGCAGGATGGATGACGCGATCATACCCAGCATGCAGCCTCTGACATGGGCTCCGCCAGGTTTAACTTGCCCATGAAATGCTGCCATAAAAATTCAGTAATGTCTTCAACGAATCCTCAAATAGTCACGGAAGAAGTCATACAAAGTCAAGTCAATCCCACATTGGTGGTATGTTCATGAAACCTGACCATAAATCCTTAGCCATACATCAGGTTTGAGAGCTTTAATTAACTTACAAAGCAGAAAGAGAGAGAGAGAGAGAGAGAGAGAGAGAGAGATGAGAGAGCAGAGACGAAGACAGACAGACAGATCAAGACAGATAAGTGTGCATCCAAACGTGTTTGCTTCCATATGGTGTGTGTGGTGCATGTGCGTGTGGGTGCGCACACGCCTTCGTGCACATGTGCGTGCGCGTATGCATATGTTATGTGTGTATGCACGAACGAATAGCAATGCATGCACACTTGCATTTGTGTATATGTGTAGGCGAGCACTCGCGCGCCTGCATTCACAAACTTCTGTGTGCGTGCGCGTGTGTGTGAGTAGAGAGAGATAATCGGCAAGACCTTAAAGTACAGCTACACAGCACTGTGACGTGCAAGAGTATTCAGAAACAGCAGAAGCAGGATTAAGCCTGAGTGTTTCTTCGTTTTCAAGAACATAATTCCTGGGCACTCTTGGATAAGCCGGATTAAGATATTTTAGGTTATTTTGGTTGGGGTGTACCTGATAGTGCAAAGTCGAAACATGAGGTAACGGGTATTTTTCCCTTCTTGCCATCTAACCCTGCAGACCAGGCTGTGGGCCCACAGAGGGGCTGGAAAGGACATGTCATTATTTTCCCCTGACACATCTGATGGCAGTGTACAGCGAACCAGAGAAGAAGAGCTATCCACCCTTTTTTTCTTACCTTTTTTATGGACGCTACAGGTCAAAGTCTGACAGAATCAATCTCTCTCTCTCTCTCTCTCTCTCTCTCTCTCTCTCTCTCTCTCTCTCTCTCTTCTCTCTCTCTTTGTCTCTTTGTCTCTCTGTCTGTCTGTCTGTCTCTCTCTCTTTGTGATCTTTCATTGATTTCCTGATTTATTAATAATTAAATGGTAGTTTGAATGATTCATTCCATTGCTTTATGACATTATCTTGTTTGTTGATTCATTGGTTTATTCATGTTTTTTCACTTTTTCCCCCATGAGGGCCTGGTGTAAAGAAGCCTCTGGCTTATCCAATTACCCTCATTAAAATATTCGAGTTCGAGTTTTCTCTCTCTCTCTCTCTCTCTCTCTCTCTCTCTCTCTCTCTCTCTCGCCTGATCATTCAGTTATTCATTATTTTGAGAGAGAGAGAGAGAGAGAGAGAGAGAGAGAGACTCCTCCCCCCCCCCCCCCCCCTCTCCATCCCATTCACCTGCTTGGCTTCAGGCCAAAAGCTGAAACCAGTCCCACAATCCTCCGTTGCAGGGCTGCATGCTGCTCACCTGTGTTTCCAGGGTGGATGCTTTTTTTTAAAATTTTTAATCTATTTATTTATTCATTCTTTTATTTCGAGGATAATAGAATAAGCACTCGTGCGCTTTTTTCATCGAGTCCCCGTGTGTATGCAGTTTTGTCAATTTTGTCATCCGTTCCCACCGGCACAAAATGGCCTACTCTTCCGAAGAGCGGAACGGGTTTTAACGTGTGCACAAGATATTCTGCGTGCGTTGGCACTTGGGACCTCGATTTAACTTTGGGGAGAGTGGAGTCGGCACTGGTGTTAACTCCAGAGGAAAAATCCTCTTGAACGAGATTCGAACCCGGGTCACCAGATCATGAATAGATCACTCTAACTACCAGGCTATCCTGTCCCCCTTGAGAGAGAGAGAGAGAGAGAGAGAGAGAGAGAGGATGAGAGAGAGATGAGAGTGAGGAGAGAGAGAGAGAGAGGCTGATTGATTGATTGATTGATTGATTGACTGATTAGTAATATTTATTGCCAAGGGTTACAGGTAAGTATTGACATACTTTTTTCATCGGAACCTTGCCCTGATTAGGGATTGCCAAAACAAAACAACAGCAACAACAACTAAAGTTCAACCCATGATTTAAAGGAAGAGATTGATATATATTCAACAAGCATTATTATAATCCCCAACTGACCCGAACAATAATGTCAAGCAGAGAGACCGAAATAAAGAGATAGAGAGAGAAACAGACAGACAGAGACACAGAAACACAAACAACACAGAAACAAACATAGCTCTCGATGCATAGACGTCTGGTTATTAATTTTAAGAACGAAACAGTTCATGCTTCTGCAGACACTCAACCGTCCTGTCAATGCATTTTCCTGCAGACATAACAAGACAGAACACGCAGACAGAATAAACAGACACTCTTCTCTCATTTACCCCCCCCCCCCCCCTCCTCCCCTCCCCCCCACCCCCCTGCCGCCCCCCAAGGCCTTAAAAGCATGATAAGCCAGATGACCCACTGACTTGATATATAACATCTTCCCCACTCGGCTCTGGGCTAAATCCGCTGGAGGTTCCTACAATCCTGTGTTGCCTGGCTGCTAACAAATGGCCGTCATTTTTCTGCTGGATGTTTTGGAGTATCTCTCTCTCTCTCTCTCTCTCTCTCTCTCTCTCTCTCTCTCTCTCTCTCTCTCTCTCTCAGGATCTCAATCGTCCCAGTTAGTTCAGGATTTCAAATGTCTTAGCTGTTGAAAGATTTGAAATGGGCACCAGGTGTTACTGAAAGCTGTTCTGTTTCTTTTTTTTTTTTAATCCTTTGGGTTATTTCACACAGAGAGAGAGAGAGAGAGAGAGAGAGAGAGAGAGAGAGAGAGAGAGGGTGGGGGTGCATTTTCGTTGGTAGCCAAAACAAAATATGAAGACTCAGCAACCAACTAAATAAGTAACGGACAGACTGACTGACTAACCGACCAACTAACTAACCAGCTACATAACCAAGCAACCAAACAAAATCAGGTGAAATAACTCACAATAAAAGGCAACATATCTCTTCTACCACAGGCTCTCTTTTCGCCCCGCTTTCCCCCTCCTTCCCCATCCTCTAATATCACTAACAGACAGACATTAATCAGAAGACAGATTATGCTCTCTGTCAGTCAGGCCTCCATTTTCTGCCCTAATTGCAAAATGGCGTCAGAATCAATACTGTCCAATCAACAGCCTTCCTCTCCGTTTCTCCTGACCTGCACATGAATTCTTATCATTTCGCCCAATCAGTGCTCAGGTAATTTTCTGTGCAGAATACAGAGCTTACAATTTTATCAACCTTATTAATTTTATGTGTTTGTTTGTGTAGCATTTTTTCGTTTGTCTTTTTTGCGAGGTTTTTCTTCGTTTTTTTCTTCTTGTTTTGGTTTTGAGGAAGATTTTTAAGTTTCGATGAGAGAGAAGTATGTAGTTTAAAATCCTGCAGTAGAATAATATTCAGGACTTAAGCCTGCAAAAAGGAGATGTTAGTTCTCTTTTTAACTGGATTTTGTTTCCCTGCCCCCACCCCCAACCTCCTCCTCTCTACCACCCTTCTTCTTATCTCCCCCCTCTCATTCCATTCTGTGTTATGAACAGACAGAAAAAATTACAAAGAACAGGCTAACAGACAGATGAACACGGGTGTGCAGAAAGACAGGCAGACAGGACAGACTTACAGACAGACACAAGTGGGGATATGGCTGATAAGGGAAACTTTCTCCAGCACCAGTTTCTCATTACATGTATCGGAATTTTTCCTCAGACGCAGACAGAAAACGAGACAGTCGTTCCATTGACTTCGTTAGTGCAGTCTTGAAATGGAGAACTGAAATATAATGTAGCGGAGTTTCTGAGTGCGTGTGCTCTGGCTTTTTCCCTTCTTCATTCTTCTCGTATTTCAGCATGTGGTTGTTCAGATAGTGCTGTTATCCATATCAAATTTATTGCAACTTTCAACCACAATCCAATTAATCTTGTGACCCCCCCCCTCCCCCCACTCCCTTCTCTCTCTCTCTGTGTCTCAATTTCTTTATGATTGTCTTCTCTGAACATTTCCTTTTTACTGAGTCAGTCAATACAGTCTTTGTTGTTCTTGTTGTTGTTGTTTTCTTTGTGTCTGATTGTGTCTTTTTTCACTTGGTTAGATGCTTTTGTTGTTGTCCATGTTGCTGTTTCTCCCTTAACGCCACTGTGATAGGAAGGAAACAAATGCATGAGCAGACAGGAAAATATTTGTTTAACCCAAGAACAGGTGGGGCTGCTCTTAGAAAAAAAGTAGAAATAAAAAAGAAAGGTAAAAAAGGTAAAGGTAAAGGAGTCCCATAACCTATAAGGTCGTAGGGGAGCGAGGCGTCAGAGACCTCACTTCTCTAGGGCCAGCATATTGAGGGCGGCGCCCATCTCCTCTCCCTCGCTGCTTTACCTTCCCTGACCCTAAAGAGGGCAGGTACCCATTTACAGCTGGGGGAACTGGGGGAACTGTACTGAAGCCAAGGCGCGCAAACGGTCACCCATCCAACTGGTAACCACGCTCGACGCTGCTTAACTTGGCTGGGGGAAAGCGAGTGCTCCGACCACTGAGCTATCCCGTCCCCTAAAGAGAGAGAGGAGAGGGGGGGGGGGGGGGGGGGGGGGGGGGGGGGGGGGGGGGGGGGGGGGGGGGGGGGGGGGGGGAGGGGGGGGGGAGGAGAGACAGACAGAGAGAGACAGAGACAGACAGAGACAGACACATACAGAGAACTCGAAAAAAGAAAGACAGAGAATAAAAGAAAGGAAAGCAGACAAAAAGAAGAAAAGCAGCCTACAGTGTATTACCGGAAGCCAAGGAAACAACTTCCGGTATCAAATTGTCACCAGATGTGATGGCAACATTACTGCTTTGTAATTGACCACTGTCTGTCTGCCTCTCTCTCTCTCTCTCAGCCTCTGTTCACTACCCCCCCCCCCCCCCACCTCTCTCTTACTCTCTCTCCCTCTCTCTCCTCAGATTCATTTGGCAACCTCCTTTATGGATGGGAGAATGGCCTTTTTGTGAAAAAAATTATCTCTGTCTATCTCTCTCTCTCTCTCACTCGCTCACACACACAGAGACTCAACATTATACTAATCGAGCTACAGCACAGAAACAAGAACAAGCAAATATCGTCATGATTATGTCGCAGGACAATTTCATTTTCTTTGTTGCCTCGAGATATGCCTTGAAGGGGTGAGAGGAGGGGGGTTGCTGTTGTTACATTATGTGTCTGATTACTGTCTTTTCTTGCATTACATGTGTGCCACTTTGAATGTATGTAGGAGGCCTTACATTAAAATGTGATCAGTCATTGATTACTCTCTCTCTCTCTCCCAAGTCAAGTCAAATTTTTATTTCCAGATGGTACATTGAATAAGCAATGCATTTGCTTTTTTTTCCATCAAGCCATCTATCAAGGAACAAAAATCAACTCTGTATGTCTGTGTGTGTGTGTGTGCGCGCGCGCGCGTGCGTGTGTCGCTCTGTCCCTCACACACACTAACTCACTCACTCATCTCATCTTACACACACACACACACACAAGCATGCCTGGTCACTTCAAGGGGCAAAAACACCACCACTAGCCTATCAGTGTCCAGTGACTGCACAGACAGAGGCCAGACAATAATCATAGGGGGAAAACGGAGGTGTGGATGGGGGAGGGGGAGGGAGGGATGGGGAGGGGGAGGGTATATTGAAAGCTGTAGCAGACGATCTATTGATTTAGCGGGCAGAGAATGGTCTTCGGTCAATAGTATCACAGTCCTTCTCGCCTATCCACACTGCCATGCCCTACTAATGACCTCTTTCCGCTTGGACAATGGTCAGCCTACATCTCTTCATTACAGGGACACACAAACACACACACACACACACACACACACACACATACATACATCGACACCGCTATCATGTATACAAAGAGAGAGAGGGGGGAGGTGGGGAGAGAGAGAGGGGGGCTGGGGGAGAGATAGAGAAGGGGGAAGAGGGGGGGGGGAGAGAGAGAGAGAGGTAAAGAGGGAGGGAGAGAAAGAGGGAGGGAAGAGAGAGGGAGAGGGGGGGTCAGAGAGAGACACACAGAGACACACAGAGACAGAGAGAGAACAGGAATGATTTCTTCACAAAAAGGCCATTCCCCCATCCATGAAGGTTGAGAGAGAGACAGACAGACAGAGATAGGAGAAAGAATGAGTATGAATAAACGAGCGAATTTTCTTTAAAGAAGGTACTAGACGAAACAACAATTGCTTGTTTTACATCCAGGCCTCTGGGAAAATAACAGCACAGAGCAGAGACAGCAAACGTGAAGAGAGAGAGAGAGAGAGGGGGGAGAGGAAGGGAGAGACAGAGACAGACAGACAGAGACAGAGAGAGACACACACAGAGAACTCGAACTCGAATGTTTTAATGTGGCAGAGAGAGAGACAGAGACAGAGAGACAGAGGAAGAGAGAGAGAGAGGGGGGGGGGGGGGGGGAGAGAAGAGAGAAAGAGAGACAGACAGACAGACAGAGACAAAGAGAGGACAGAGGGAGAGAGAGAGAGACAGGGGGGGGGGGGAGGAGAGATAGATAGACAGACAGAGACAGACAGAGAGACAGAGACAGACAGACAGAGAGCTAAGCGCATATGAAAACATGTTCATGTCCATTGTAAGAAATCTGTAAAAGAAAACAGAACAAGGAGTCAATGGGAAACCATCGCCTCACCTTGTCTCACCTGTCTCATCTATCGGCATCACCCAGTTCGGTGTTAGCCTAGCCCCCGCTCCCAATGATAGGGGACAGGAGAGCCTTGTGGTTAGATTGATGCGCTTGTCATCTGCCGACCCGGGTTCGAATCTCGTTCAAGAGGATTTTTGCTCTGGAGTTAACATCAGTGCCGACTCCACTCCCCGATAAGTCCTTCGGATGAGCCTATAAACTGAGGCCCCGTGTGCGAAAGCACGCAGAACATCTTGTGCACACGTTAAAACCTGTGTTCAGGTTGTGTGTGCCTGTGTGTCTGTGTCTGTGTGTGCGTGTGTGCGCGCGTGTGCGTGTGTGCGTGTGTGTAGTAGTATGTGCGCATGTATGCATGCACGCACGCACATGTGCGTGTATGTGCGTATGCCTACACGCTTGCGTACGGTGAGTGTGTGTGTATGTGTACACGAATGCGAATGTCTGTGCATATGCGTGAATGTGTATGCACACATGTGAATATGCGTACGAACGTGTGCTCGCACATGTGTATGTGTGTGTACGTGTGTGTGTTTATTTTATTTATTTTATTTTATGTTATTCTTTTATTTCGAGAATAATGGAATAAGCACTCATGTGCTGGTAAATTTTGTCAATCGTTCCCACCGGCACACAATGGCGAAGCGGAACAGCTTTCAACGTGTGCGCAAGATGTGTGTGTGTGTGTACGTGCGCGCGCTCGCGCACGCACGCACGCAATGGCTGTATCGGTGTCCAATAAGACAAGGAGAAGATTGGCGGGGGTTGTGGTTGTGATGAATGATTTACACGGGGTCTGTTGACCTCTCTTGTCTCTCTAGGGGTACCCTCACTTTATTGCTTTTTATCACCTGTTGTCCTCCTCACCTCAACTCTGTCTCTCCTGCACCACCCCCACCCCTCCCCCCGCTTGTCCATCTATACACAGACACCGACACACCGACACACAGAGAGACACAGATACATAAAGAAACACACAGTCACACACAGTAAAGATGGAATCAAGTCAAAAGCTTAAAACCTAATATAAGTCCTATAAAACCACTAAATACGACTCTGTTTCGCAAGGTCATGCAATAGACTTTTTTTTTACCACACCAATTTTTTGTTTTGTTGTACAGTTTCCAATCCCACTTTATGAAGACAGGCAGGGGTG
The DNA here is from genome assembly GCA_028751875.1 of Rapana venosa. NCBI lineage: Eukaryota > Metazoa > Mollusca > Gastropoda > Neogastropoda > Muricidae > Rapana > Rapana venosa. Next base: position 96,229,496 of record CM054135.1, on the reverse strand, counting down.
GGTGGGGCATTGTTTCATCACAGCCACATGACCTTCACACCAGGTGACTGCCTGTCTGAAACTGAGGGTGACAAGCATACGGTTTGGCCCTACATATAATTATAACGACACTGCTAATGACTCTAGCCTTGAGAGAGAATAATAACAACTGTAACTGGTTCAGTCAGAGGTCTCGTGGTGTCGCTCCTGTCTCGGGAGCAAGAGGTCAAGGGTTCGAACCCTGATTGAAGTGTACACCCCCACCCCTCCACACACACACACACATTTTCTCCCAACCTCCGCCCCCACTTTCTCTATTTACTGGACTAGGAGTGGCGGTCTGTGTGACATATATAATATATATATATATATAATATATATATATATATGATATAATAAGTATATAATTATTATGACATTATATCCATGTATATATATAAATGAAATAATAAGTCGTGGTCCCATGTGCAACTCGCATTTAACACACGTATGTCAAAAGGACCCACACTGACGAGGGATTAGTAATTGCTTCTAGGCAAAATTGTGTTATTAAAACTGATGAATATATCATAGCTGTGCACCAGAAAACACACTCTCATCCACGCGCACGCACAGCACGCACCACAGAAGAGACAGAGGAGAGAGAGAAGGAGAGAGGAGAGAGGGGAGAGGAGAGAGGAGAGAATGAATACATGGAAGACGAATTAGAGATAAGAATGAACAAATGCTTGGATCGACAATTTTTTTTCGAGGATACATGAATAAGAACCATGGTAGATTTTTTAAAGACACAACACAAACAACAAACACACACACACACACGCACGCAACGACACATTCACACGACGACAAGAATAAACACATACCTTTTCAGGGAAGAGACAAGAGAGAGAGAGAGAGCAGAAATGCATGGTTATGAAAAACCCAAATTTCCACCACAAGTCTACATCACTGAATTCATACTATCATTGACAAAAACACACTTTGTAAGATGGGTTAAACACAAAAGTCACATAACAAGCCCAAACGTACATCTGTGTAGTAAAAAACACAATGACAGAACCATGAATAGTGTAATATCCAATATTTTACTTGATACAAATTTTTTATTTTGTTTACTGATTTCTTTTTTTTAATGAAACGTAGAGGCAGTGTGCTTGGGATGTGGCGGGGGGGGGGGTTCGCAGTGACACCAATGATGAGATATTTTGCTAGAAACATTAATTTTTTTGTCTTCTTGTTTGAGTAGGGCACATCGTTCGGGGTTGCCCTACAAAAGATTGTATAGGTAAGCGACATATGATCCACATTCTGACTGGAGATGCACCAATAGCTTATCGTATAGGTAATCATCATATTTAGAATACTGATTTTCTTACGTGAATAATCTAAACATAATTAACAATACGATTGTATTTTTCTCAACTTGTCAACACACTTTGACATGTACAAATTCATATCGGTAAATTGCCATCATCGACACACATCGTTCATGTTCGTTGTTTGGATTTAGTTAATCGGTAAATTGATTGATTTTCCGGAATAATGGACGAGAGGGTGGGTGGTGGTGGTGGTGGGAGGTTTGGAGGGGGGAGGGGGGGGGGGGGGGCCTTTATCAGCGTAATGCTAAATACACTGCACGCTACCGCTCCATAAATCAATTCGTTTCGGTTATGCTTGCTCTCTCCCCTCTCTGTCTCTCTCTCTGTCTCTCCTCTCTCTCTCTCTCTCCTCTCTCTCTCTCTCTCTCTGTGTGTCCTCTGTCTGTCTGTCTGTCTGTCTGTCCTGTCTGTCTGTCTGTCTGTCTGTCTGTCTGTCTGTCTCTCTCTCTCTCTCTCTCTCCTCTCTCTCCTCTCTCTCTCTATGTCTCTGTCTGTCGTCTGTCATGTCTGTCTGTCGTCTGTCTGCTGCGTCTTCCTGTCTGTCGTCTGTCTGTCTGTCTCTCTCTCTCTCTCTCTCTCTCTCTCTTCTCTCTCTCTCTCTCTCTCTCTGTCTCTGTCTGTCTGTCTGTCTGTCTTCTGTCTCTGTCTGTCTGTCTCTCTCTCTCTCTCTCTCTCTCTCTCTCTCTGCTCTGTCTCTGTCGTCTTCTGTCTGTCGTCTCTCTCTCTCTTCTCTCTCTCTCTCTCTCTATCTCTCTGTCTTCTCCTTCTGTCGTCTGTTCGTCTGTCTGTCTTCTGTCTGTCTGTCTGTCTGTCTCTCTCTCTCTCTCTCTCCTCTCTCTCTCCTCTCTCTCACTCTCTCTCCTGCATTCTACTTTCCTACCATCTTTTCTTTCTTTCTTCCTTCTTTCTTATTTCTTTTCTTAAACTCCTTCCCATGAGATTATAAACCGAGCCCGGTGTGCGAACGCACGCAGAACATCTTGCGCACACGTTAAATCCTGTTCTGCTTTTCGTAAGAGTAGGCCACTGCGTGCCGGTTTGAACAGATGACAGAATTTCCAAAACCGCATACACACTGGAGATTGAATGTAAAATAGAAGCCCATGAGTGCTTATCCCATTATCCTCGATTTAAAAGAAAAACATAAAAATTAAATTAAATTTGTTTTTTCCTTCTTTCTTTCTTCCTCTTTCTCCTCTATAATATTCATCTCTCTATCCACCCACACATTTATACTATCTGTCTACTCTGCTCATAGTCCTTTCTCCCACTTCCACTCCCACCCACACTTCCCTCCCAAAACAATGATGCTCAAATCTGACACCGCAGAAAGAGAACAGTGTGTGCGTGTGTGCGTGCGTGCGTGCTGCGTGCGTGTGTGCGTGCGTGTGTGAGTGAATATGTGTATGTGTGTGTGTGAAGTCAAGTCAAATTTTTATTTCCAGATAGTACATTGAATAAGCAATGCATTTGCTTTGGTGGTTTTTATCTTCATCAAGCCATCTATCTAGGAGCAAAAACATCTTGTGTGTGTGTGGTGTGTGTGTGTGTGTGTGCGTGTGTGTGTGGTGTGTTGTGTGTGTGTGTGTGTCTGTGTGTCTGTGTGTCTGTCTGTGTGTCTGTGTGTGTTCCTCTGGTGTGTGTCTGTGTGTGTTCCTCTGTGTGTGTGCGTGTGTGTGTGTGTGTGTGTGTGTGTGTGTGTGTGTGTGTGTGTGTGTGTGTGTGTGTGTGTTGTGTAGTGGAAATGTCCTCTGATTCCAAGGTCACTGGGGAGGACGCCGCTGTGTTGTGCTGATGCTCTGGTCTGCTAGCGGCGGTGGCCGGCTTCCTTACGCTCCATCAATAACTGATGCTGCCCAGACTGCCCACAGGTCAAGGCCAGCCAGCCTCCCTGTCCACAACAGACACGATGTCCTAAAAGAGGGAAAAAACCCACCTACAATCCCTTTCGGGACCCACGTACCTAACGGGATCGCCGTCCCTAACGCCAATATTTTAGCTAGCGAGAAGGCTGTCTCTCACGGGAGCGCTTCAACAGATAAGTTTGGCAGAATGGGAAAGATTAGCTGATGAGAGAGTTGTAGCTGACAAAAGACGAAGCGGAAACTGCTGCTCTTTGGCGAAACAGCAACTGCCGCTGCTAACAGGAACAATTCAGCTATTGAGAAATTGTTGCGAACAGGAAGACAGCTTATCTTGAACTAGAGAGGAACTGTTGCTAATGGTTCATTTTATTTAAGGCAAATCTGTTGGTAAAACCGCTTTTGTTAACGAAAACCGTGATTGCTAACTCATGATTTCTTTTGCTGTGTGTGTATGTGTGTGTGTGCGCGCGCGCGCGCGCGCGCGCACGCGCACGCGTGCATGCACCCATGATTGCGTGTTTTTATGCATGTGTTCACATGTGGATGAAAAAAATGTTTAAGTGTGAGAAATGGTTGCCTGGGTCTGTGATGCTGATATATTGCGCTATTCTATGTTTGCTTCTTGATTGGTTTTAGCTATGCTTGCTTGTAACCCACATGAACTTCTCGCCCTTTTGAGATGTTAAAGATTTCGTATTTGAATCGTGTTACTAACGGAAACCACTGTTGTTAAGGGGATTCTATTATCTATGGTTGATGGCCACATATCTGACCTGGGTTTGCTTACCAACCACTTTTAAACTGACGTGTGCTTTTTTCTTCGGCTCCAGTGCTAATGTGTATGCAACAAAACAAAATGTAACAAATGGCAACGTGTGAAGTATATAACGTAAACTTTAACTGACTTTGATATATATTTCTAGTGTTTCTTTAACTAAATTTCATCTACTTCATCGAAATATATTATATAAACTGTAATTGATTTTGATAGTTATGTTTTTTCACGTTTCTATGATTAAGTTCCATCTACTTCAGTGAAGTCTATTATGCAATCTTGAAGTGACTTTGACATGCTTTCTCGTGTTTCTTTGATCAAGTTCATCCCACTTCATCCTATTATTGTTTACTTTTATGTTTGAGCTGTTTGGCAATGAAAAGACTGTGGACAGCAACGTTTTGTCCAGTGCTAGAACGAGTACTGTAGGTCAGGCCAGGGACATCATGCCTGCCACTACATTGCAGCCGTCAGGGGGAACAGCTCAGGCCCAGTGTCCTCCTCCATGCTCAGCTATCGTTTTTACGCTTGATAGCACACAGGCCACCTGAAGCACACTGATGACAATGAGGGGCACACAGTCCGCTGATGGCATCCTTCACACATGGTGTGTTCCCCACAAAGTCTATTCACACATGGTGTGTTCCCCACAAAGTCTATTCACACATGGTGTGTTCCCCACAAAGTCTATTCACACATGGTGTGTTCCCCACAAAGTCTATTCACACATGGTGTGTTCCCAAACTTCCCGCTTCCTTCCACTCTAAAGACTTTCTTCCATAGACCTCGCTCCGAAATGTTCAGACTTTAACAAGATATCACAAGCTTCGTTGTCGACTTCCTGTCGCTCTTGACACATCTATGTATTTTGATAATGCTTGGGTGGGTGGGGTCGCAGTGGGGAACAAGAGCTAGACTTTAAAAAACCATGAATTATTTTTTAACACTGGTTGAAAATCAGTTTTCTGGAGGACATGTTACTTTTATTATTTTTCTTTTTAAAATCAGTTATTCCCTCTGGTCTATAGGCCCAGAATCTATACCCAGAAAGCACAATGTGTTTGACTTTTCCTGGAGAACTTATTTCCTGGACCCTTCCTGCTTTTGACTCCCCCCCCCCCCACCCCCCCCACCCCCCTGCGCCCCCTCCCCCGTGCCCCCTGTTTAGTTTCAAAAAGATGTCACGGTGTGAGGAAAGCTTGATACACGCTAGGGCAGTTGTTGCTGGTCAAGTCCCGACAGATTGTTGTGGAAGTCTTTACCTTTCAGCATCCCACCCAGCGCTGGCATGAACTGCGGGATCTTTAACAAAGGGGACAAAGACAGTGGTAGGTCTGTCAGGAAAGTTGACCACAGAAGGTTGTAAACCGCATGCACCGCCCATATTCCAGCAGGGGCAACCAAGGTTCAACCCTGCCACCAGTAACTGCACAGCCCAAAACAACACCAGTACTGGCATGGCGCCTTAACCATTCGGCCATCGAGCAAGTCTGTGAAGGTTTGCCTGTCTTCTCCTCAATCTGAATGGGCAAGTCCACAGGGGTTTTTCTTTACCCTGCCCTTAACTATCTATGAGCAAGTCAAGGGGGACTGATCTTGTCCTCAGTATGTTTGAGCGAGTCTCGCTCTCCTGATTCTTTTATCATTTACCAACTCTATGGAATGCTCTATCTTCCATAAAGGTGTTGATTAAGAATCCCTCTTCTCCATTCCTTCCTTCATCTGTCTTGGCTTTCTCACTCCTCGTTTTTCTCCAGGAACCCAGTCAATCGTATATATACATGTGACCTTTGCTGATGGCTGATGTCCCCTCCTTCATTCGTGAACATTCATGGATTTTGCTTTTCCATTCTCTCGTCCCTTTAAGGACACGAACAGTGAGACTTTGTTCTTTTCCATTCTCTCGTCCATTTAAGGACACGAACAGTGAGACTTTGTTTTTTTCCATTCTCTCGTCACGTTAAGGACACAGTCAGGCTTTGCCTTTTCCATTCTTTCGTCCCGTTAAGGTCTCTGCTGTCCCTAAGGCTTCAACTAAACACCTCGCACTTCTATCGGGTGGGGTGGATGGGGAGGGGAGATGTGAGGTAGGGTGGGGTGGGGCGGAAACAGTTATACCTGGTGGTAGGGGAGGCTATCAATCCTCAAGGGAAAGGAGGAGCTAGGCCTACTCTACCCTGAGGACGGGGATGGCAGGAAAGCCTCTACTCCGCAGTTCAGTTCACCGCGTTCGGCGAGCTGCAGCAGCAGCCAGCATTATACTAGGCCTAGCCTACTACACTGGGCATCAGGTTTCGCCTGCTGCCCTCATACTGCCTACGGCCTTGTCACTCCCAGTCCTTCCTTTCCTAACCATTCTCTGTCCGCGTGATGTACGCCGCAAACACAGACAGAAAAACAGACACATATACAGACAGAGAGACACAGATACAGATACAGAGAGACAGACAGACACACACACACACACGTGAAAAAAGCAAACGCATGGCTTATTCATGTACCATCTGGAAATAAAATTCGACTTGACTCATAGGCTCATAATGATTGCTCTGGTACATTACTGACACCTGTTGTAAAATACTCAGACGACTCTGCTCTGTTAGAAATATCCAACTCAGATACTGTTTATTTTGACGAAGTACAAAGGTTCTGTACACTAGAAAAAAAACATATCGATTTGAACGCAACAAACAAACAAAGAAATGCACAATTCCAGATTATACATTGAAATTAATGCAAACATGCTTTTTAATACATAAATGTCGATTACCATAGGTATATAGCTTTCATAAACTGATCACTGAAGGTTAAAAAAGTCATATGTGCTTGTTTAATCATAGTCTTTGTAGAAATCAGTCTTGTCAATGGGTTTAATTTATGCTCGGTTTGGACTGTCAAGTAAAAAAAAAAACAAACGTATAATGAATTAAAAAGTTGTGACATGTGCGTTGCTAAAAATGTCGGAAGAAAGAAAAGAAAGTTGATATCATTGTTTGAAAATCAGATGTACTAAGAGTTTACGGCTTTGTTGACGAATGTAAAACAAGCATTTGATTCCAATCTGGTGAAGATTCATGCCAAAATCAAAAAAAAAAGACAATAAACATTTTAACTAGCAATGTCAAGAATCAGTTTCTAAACACTTATGATTGCTTCTCTGTGGTTAAGTGAAAAAAAAAAACAATCTAAATAACAGTTGTGTAGCAGAGTATGCTTTGAGTTCATCGTTTGTGTAGTTTGAAGTAGAGAAGAGAGGAGAAAGAGAGTGAGAAAGAGAGAGATGAGTAGAGAGTGTGTGTGTGTGTGTGTGTGTGTGTGTGTGGTGTGTGTGTGTGTGTGTGTGTGTTGTGTGTGTGTGGTGTGTGTGTGTGTGTGTGTGTGTGTGCTTGCGTGTGTTTGTGTGCATTTTTATCGAAAGAGCCAGTCAAATGAATAAATGTGTGCTGTGATGGGTGAAGGGGAGAAACAGTGTTGAATGATTTTATTGATGTGATGTTTTTTCTGTCATGTTTTTCATTTTAATGTAAAATTACTTATACTGGTTATATAGATATATGTATTGATTATGCTGGTCATATATTTCAAGAAATGGGTTTAAATGATTGCGCGCGCGCGCGTGCATGCGTGCGTGTGTGTGGGTATGTGTGTGACGTAGAGTGTTGTCGGCTTTTAAGTTATTATATTACTTCTTAATTTATATTGTTTAATAATGCTTGCTGGTGATTGTAATGTTAAAATGCATCATGTTTTATTGTTGAACATAAAGTATTTTCTGAGTCTGAATCATAAATGAAGACATAGGAACCACCATACCACCCACACCACACACAGCGCCACATACATGCTCCTTGCCGCCCCCCCCCCCCCCCCCCCCCCCCCCCCCCCCCCCCCATACTCCCCCCCAGCCCCCCCCCCCCCCCTCCCCCCCCCCTCCCACCCTCACCCACTCCCTCTACCCCCCTCCCTCCCTTACACCACCCTCCCCCCTCTCACCTCCCAGCCCACTCCCACTTCCTTAACTCCCACCCCCCCCCCCCCCCCCCACCCCCCCCCCCCCCCCCCCTCCCCCCCCCCCCCCCCCCCCCCCCCCCCCCCCCCCTCCCCCCCTCTCCCATCTCTCTCTCTCTCATTCTGTACAACAGCTGAAAATGACGTTCATTTTTTTTGTTAAGCCTGTTCAGTGTGTACACAGATTTAAGCAATTTGTCATTCCCAGATCTGCCCAGAGCTGCAAACAGTGACCTCAGACATACATCACTTAGCTAGGTTTATTTTCCATTCCTTCAATCAAAGAAGAAAAAAGCCCACTCAAATCATTGATATATTCGTGCACAGTGAACAAGACAACGTCAGTTGAATTATGTGCAAACTGGTGCATTTGTCTTGATAGGTCGTTTTTTTCTTTTTAAACTAATTTTTATTATGATAGTAGTTTTTAGGTGTACTTATCAGTTTCAAATGATACTTAGCACTCTTGTTTGTTGTTATGTTTATAATGCGGTTGAGTTCCTTTTTACTGATGTTTATTATGATAGTATTTTTTGGATATACTTTTCAGCTCCAACTGATGTTATCACTCTGGTTTTGTTGTCGTTGTGTGGCCTAATTCACTGTGATCTAATTCGCCCCCAAAGCTCCAATGTTTTTTGGGGTTGTGGCCTAAGGCCGATGTAGTTTAAATTTGCTCAGTGTTCAGTGCTCCCTCGGTCTCTCCCTAGAAGGACTCTTGTCTGACTGGCCTTGAGGGCAAATCCACTGTGAGCCGCTACATACATACACTAGACTGATGATAATGGGGATGGAAATTAAAAGCAATCTGTTGGAAACCCCGTAAAAGTGTAATAGCACGACATGACGAAGGGAAAATGTACTCTGTCCACAATACTGCCATTTGTTTGCCAACAAGGTTTGGTGTGTGTGTGTGGATGGGGAGGGGAGGCGGTGGATGGGGGAGGGGGTGAAGGGGGGTTGTGGGTCTTTTTTTTTTTCCTTCTCAGTATACCCCTAGCTGATTTAGAAATGGTTTTTATCATGAATGAAAATGAAGGCGGTTCGGTGATTTAGAGGTAACGCGCCTGTCTAGAAAACGAGAAGTTCGGGTCGGAAGTGTGCGGTGGTTTGATCCCCGTTTTAGCCCGAAACTTTCCCCCATCCATTAGACAATGAGTGGTGGTCTGGGCGCTAGTCTTTCGGATGAGACGATAAACAGAGGTCCCGTGTATTACACATAATAATTTAGCGCACGTAAAAGTACCCACGCAACAAGAGACTTGTCCCTGGCAAAATTCTGTGGAAAACCCCCCAGTCTGATAGGGAAACAAATACAGTTGCAGACAGGAAAAAGAAAAAAAAACATTTAATAATGGGTGGCGCTGCTCTTGTGGCGACGCGCTCTCCCCGGGGGGAGCAGCCTGAATTTCAGGCAGAGAAATCTGCCGTGACTTAAAATGGTATAAAACAAATAAAATAAAATAATTATTTAAAAAAAATGGAAACTTGTTTTGATAACGGAAGTATTTCTGGGTGCAGTGTACCCTCTCAATCCTGTCTGACAGTTGACAAGGCAAATCAGGGACCCAGTGGCGGTAGGCTGCAGCAGCAAACTGTCACCAAGATTCCTGCTCCTGGGCACAGACAGTCCTGTGCCCACAGTCTACTCCTCTTCACCGAAACTCCAATTGGGCTGCCTTCTCACGGAGAACTCGTCGCCACAAGTGCAACGCCACCCATTTTTTTCCTTCTATTTTCTCAGTAATTCTTCCTGACTGCAAAGAATGATCATATCTCCTTACGAAGGACGCTATAGCCGAGTGGTTAAGACCATTCGACTTCAACGCTTTAGGTCCATGAAGTCGTGGGTTCGAATCTCGGCGGTGTTTGGTAATTTCAAGGTGGGAATTTTTACGATCTCCCAGGTCAACTTCATATGCAGACCTGCCAGTGCTTTAATTCCCTTCGTGTACTTACACATGCAGAAGATTATGCACGTTAAAGATCCCGAAACTCATGTCAGCATTCGGTGGGTTACAGAAACACGAACATACCCAGCATGCATCCCCGAAATTGTAATGCGGCTACCTTCATGGTGGTTGAAAAACGGTCACATAGGCAAAGTTAAAGCATAAGTGAAGCTCGGTGCTCTAGCCGAGGAACGAAAAAAAGTGTCGAGGTAATTGTGAAATAGGCTCTGTCTCCCTCTGTGCCAATGCCACGACCACTCCCAAATGCTATCGTCCAGTGGTGGCTGAATTATATACACAATGAACGTGCTGTAAGGCCTGACTAAGGGGACTGACTGTGTCGCAAGTCACTGTCACGATCCTTGTTTGTGACTGGTGATTGTTTTCCTGATAGGGGACTGACTGTGTCGCAAGTCACTGTTCACGATCCTTGCTTGTGACTGGTGTTTGTTTTCCCTGATTAAAGCCATATAGCTTTTTTGGATGACATGGAAAGGAAAATGCAGTAAATTTTTGTGAATGAAATCACTTCTGTTCTGTTTGGTGTCGTGTGTATAGATTCGTAACTAGGTGATATAGACACATACAATATTATACCATATCACACACACAAACTATGCAAGTTCTATCGGATCTATCCTTCGGATGAGACTGTAAAAATAAATCAAAATAAGTGCTATGTTTCCAGGTATCGTCTACAAAATGCTCTGATACACAGACTGGGGTTTTTTCTGGAAGAAAACTGCCCCCCCCAAAAAAAAAAAACCCACAACAAAACAAAAAAAACACCAAAACCTTTAGAACTAACAACAAAACAACATCAGGAACCAAAACACCCAATAACCACCAAGAACTTTGTTACAACCATGTCCCATTCTAGCTGCTAAGTACAGCCACTAAAAAATCCTATGTAACAACGCTGCTGTGTGGACTTAGGCCTACTACACCTTTAGGCTCTGCCCTTAAGCCTTTATGCACATAAGCCTACTGACCACCCTAAGCCGACTGCCACGGTTTCCACTGTAGAGGTTGTGGGCGGTGTGTGGAAGCCTCACCTAAGAGTTGGTGACGTTGTTTGCATAAGGAGAGAACAAGTACGGCAGGGACAGACTGGGAATGGGCAGTACTTTATGACCAAAGGGAGCAGCTGCTTTCATGCAATTCTCACTCAACCCAAAACATAGATATCTGTTACTAAGGTTTCATCAGCAAAGTTTGTGTTTTTAAACCAAACATGATTTCTGTTTTACTAAGGTTTACATAGCAAGTTTGAGTTTTTCTCAACCCAAAACATGGATATCTGTTTACTAAGGTTTCATCATGCAAGTTTGTGTTTTTCTCAACCCAAAACATAGGTATCTGTTCACCACGGTTTCGTTTTTCTCAACCCAAAACATAGAGATCTGTTCACCAAGATTTCGTCATGCAAGCTTGTGTTTTTTCAACTGACCTGCTAAAACTTCATCTTCAGGTAGACCTGTGGCAATGCCGCCAGGTTGCTTGATTGTGTGTGGGAGTGGTGTTGTTGTGCGAATGGTGTGAGAACGCATGTATGGAAATGTGTAAATGGTGTTTGAAAGAGTACACATTTGTAGTTATTTATGATGATGATGATGATGATGATGATGATGATGATGATGATGATGATGATTTGTTCTTCTGTATCTTTCTCCTTCAACTTTTCTTCTTTTCTCCTTTATCATCATCATCACCATCATCATCATCATCATCATCATTGTCGTCGTCGTAAATGGAATTTATGTAGCGCTATATCTTGCAAAAACAAATCAAATGTTTCCACTCAACCCACTCCTACACATGCAACTAACAATGATTAACAGTATCATCATCATCGTCGTCATTATCATCATCATCATCATCATCAACATCATCATCATCATCATCATCATCATCATCATCATCATCATCACACCATTTCAAGTTCAAGTATAACAAAAGTGACCAGAAATGGCATTTTGAAGCACTCTCTAAATCCCACAGTCGTTCACATTAATCATCTGGAAATGCATGTATATCTATAATCTAGTTCAAAACAGTGTCACTGCATACAACACCCTGAGTTGCACATGCCATTCTCACAAGCCTGCAAACTCTCATGCAGGAAACTCTGATAATACTGAACTTGAGCTCCACACTTCTGTGTTGGAATATGACGGCTGTCGCAAAGAAATACTTTTCTTCTTCTTCTTCTTCTTCTTCTTCTCTTCTTCACTGAACGCTCAGACGGCAACAGTTCTCTGTCATAATTGAGCGAAAATGCGTTGGCCTGCCGTTAAGCGCCTGACAAGTCAGGCCCAGCGTATCCGACTTCAGAATGGGAGATAATTATTATCGAATTAATATCTTTTTTAAGTTTTTCAGAAAAATAATCAGGAGAATGGACCAAGAAGGTAGAAAATAGACAGGAAAGAAGTGACAGAAAGAAAAGGAACAAGGCAGAATCAAAGAGAGGAAAAGAAAAGAGGGAATTCCTAGCACAGAATATCCAGAAGCTGGTGATGCTATTTATACTGACAGGACCCCCGGCATCCCCACGGGGAAAATCATATTAAAACAGTCTTGCACAAAGAAAAAAATGGCATGCAGGCAATGCTTACTCAATGTACCATCTGAAAATAAAACTTGACTTGACTTGACTTGACTTGACTTGCTGCCTGAGCCAAGACGATGGGCCCTGGTAACCTGGTGGTACATGCACCCCTCCAGACAGCGAGAGGTCCAAGGTTTGAACCTGGCCAGGTTTTGCATTCAGTTTTGTCTTCTGTTCCATATTTATCTATTTATTTATTCTTTTATATCGAGGATAATGGAATAAGCACTCATGTGCTTTTTTACATCCAGTCCCCGTGTGTATGCGGTTTTGTAAATTTTGTCATCTGTTTCCACCGGCACACTATGGCCTACTCTTCCGAAAAGCGGAACAGGATTTAACGTGTGCGCAAGATAATCTGCATGCGTTCGAACACAGGGCCTCGGTTTATAGTCTCATCCGAAGGACTTTGACGTTCAGTTCGATTTTTTGGTCAAACTGGGAAGAAAGGGCGAGGCTGGGAATCGAACCCAGAACCTCACGTTTAACTTGTTGGCAGGCGAACGTCTTAACCACCCTGCCACCTTCCAGTGGTTACTACATGGATGGTGGTCTTGAGGCAAGAAAGCAAGAAGCCAGGGTTTGATCCCCGCTGGAACTCACACTTCCCCCAACTCGCTAGCTGTGGAGGAGTGGTGATCAGGGGTCTAGTCTTTAGGGTAGGACACTAAACTGAGGCCTGTCTAAACACACAATCGGTGCATGATGGAAAAAAAACAACCCGACGGAAACTCATTATTAAAAGCGGTTTAAAATACAAAACAAAACAAAACGATACAATGACAATAAAAGCAATACAAAAAATGATAAAATGACAAAACAACAATACAAAACAAAACAAAAAATCATACGATACCAAACAGCCAATCCTATCAATTAAATCATCAATCACTCAGCAAAAGACACACAACACTAAAACAACAAATGATAATAAACAATAAAAACAATACAAACAACAACAAAAATTTACCAAACAGCCAATCCTATCATTAAATCATCAGTCATCATTCAAGACAACACACCCAAAACAAACCCAAACTTTTCTGCACAATAATCGTAAAAAAGATGCTTGGCTTACCTCTCTCATAACAAAATCAACGCCAACAAAACCCTTTTTCACCAACAGAAGCTCACACATACACAAAACCCCCATGGAAACTAGCAGACACGTCAGTTGTTTTTTCCTCTCTCTCTCTCCATCTAGTACTGTCCACTCTGGGGGGTGGCCATAGAACAGAGTGGTCATTTCAGTCACTTTAGCATCCAGAGTGTGTATGTGGTGTGCGCGTCAGCCGTCGGCCTCCTTGAAGAGACCGGTTGAAACCGAACAGCGACAATGCCCTAGTTTAGGCTGCTGGGAAACCAGCCACAGGCGCCAGACCAAGTGAAATGTTAAGACCGTGTAGAGTTGCACGTGCGACTTGGACTTGTGCAGTCCGTCTGTTTTGTTTTGTTTTGTCTTTGAATGCGTGAATGTGTGATTGAATGAATGAAGGAATGAATGAAGGAATGAATGAATAGGTGAGTGAGTGAGTGAGTGAGTGAATGAGCTAATGAATGAATGAATCGATTGATGGATGAATGGATGGATGGATGAATGAATAAATGAATGAAAAGATGAGTTTGTGAATGAATGAATAAATGAATGAATGAATTTATGCTAGGCGTACTGTATTTGTTATCTCTAAACTTACTTTCCATGGACCATGAATGCAGATTTGGAGATAAGTACAGGCATAGATAAGTGAGACTCTGGACATTCTCAAAGAATAGCACGAAAGTGATACAATCAGAATGGGCTATAGAACTTCTACGATCGTGAGCGGTAATTAAGTGGTATGGGCTGTAATGTCAGGTTAAGACAGTTTTGTGCACTGTCAGAGAGAAGAAGAGACTGGAGATAACTCTATCAGGCTGACTCAACCTGGAGGCGACAGCGTGACGTGGAGGGAACTTGGTTGTGGGTCGTGAGGGTGCCCCGGTGTCGATGGGGATGATGATGATAGGAATTCTTTCTTAGAAGATATTTGCCTAGTCTCCTCTGGTTTTGGAAGTATGTTGTATATATGCAAGTGTGTAGTGTGCTTCCTCTGTGTGTGTGTGTGTGTGTGTGTGTGTGCGTGGTCGTGGTTGTGTGTTCCTCTGAGTGTGTGTGCCTCTGTGTGTGCGTCTGTGTGCTGCGCGCGCGCGTGCGTGTGTGTTGTTGTGTGTGCCTGGTGTGTGTGTCGAGCGCGGTGTGTGTATGTTGTGTGTTGTGTGTGTTCCTCTGTGTTGTGTTCCTCTGTGTTTGAGTATGTGTGTTTGTAGTGTGTGTGTGTGTGTGTATGTGTGTGTGCCTCTGTGTGTGTTCTGTGTTGTGCGCGCGTGTGCGTGTGTGTATGGTTGTGTGTGCCTTGTGTGTGCTTCTGTGTGCTGTGGGCGCTGTGTCGTGTGTGTATGTGTGTGTGCTGTGTGTGTGTGTGTGAGCTGTGTGTGGTGTCACGTATAGTCTGTGTTAGCGTGGCCATGGTGCTGTGTCCTGTGTAGTGTAGGTGGTGTGGCCTGTGTGTGTATGTTGTGTGTGTGTGCGCCTGTGTGTGGTGTGTGTTGTGGTGAGGATGTCTGTGTGTGTGTGTCTGTGTTGTGTGTGTGGTGTGTGTGTGTGTGTGTGTGCCTGTGTGTGTATGTATGTGTGTGTGTGTGCGTGTGTGTGTGTGTGTGTGTCACGTTATCAGTCCTCGTGATTCAGAGCCAGGTAAAGGCAAACCACAAACTGGAAGTCCCTTAGTCACTGCGAGAAAGGTAAGGGGAGGGGGGTGAGAGGCTATCCCTCCCTCCCCTCTCCCTCCCTCTCTCCCTTCCTCCCCCTCTCTCCCTCCCCTCTCCCTCCCCCTCTCTCCCTCCCCCCCCCCTCTCTCTCTCTTCCTAGTCCTTGCCGCTTTTATGTTAAACGGGTGCTTCGGGTATTTTTCATGTCGGGAGCGTGACCTTTTGACTAGGCAAGCAGGGAAATTCATGTGTACTCTTCCTAGAGGAGGATTGAAGCAAAATCGCTTCCTCTTCTCTATCTCTTCTCTGTCTGTCAATCGCTCTCTCTCTTCTCTTCTCTGTCTCTGTCTTCTTCTCTTCTCTGTCTCTTCTCTCTCTCTCTTCTCTCTCTCTGATTCTCTCTCTCTGTCTCTCCCGCTAGTGTCTCTGTCTCTGTCTCCCTTTCTTCTCCTTTCTCTTTCTCTGTCCCTTATATCCCTTTTTTATTTTTTATCTTTTATTCTTTTATTTCGAGGATCCTTCTGTGTGTTTATGTGTGCGTGCGTGCGTGCGTGCGTATGTGTGCGTGTGTGTGCGTGTGTGTGTACGTGCGTGTGTACGTGCGTGCGTGTGTGTATGTGTATGCGTGCGTGTGTGTGTGTGTGGTGTGTGTGTGTGTGTGTGTGTGTGTGTGTGGGTGTGTGTGGTGTGTGGTGTGTGTGTGTGTGTGTGTGTGTGTGTATGTGTGTGTGGTGTGTGTGGTGTGTGTGTGTGTGTGTGTGTGTGTGTGTGTGTGTGTGTGTGTGTTGTGTGTGTGTGTGTGTGTGTGTGTGGTGTGTGTGTGTGTGTGTGTGTGTGTGTGTGTGTGTGTGTGTGTGCACATGCACGCATTCTTTTTACTTTCCCTTCCAAGGCGAGAGCTCCAAGATTCAGCACTGGTGAGATTATTGCTTATGCGACCGCTGACAGACAGGGAATGGCACAAAAGACAGGGAATGGCACAAAAGACAGGTAGGGAATGGCACAAAAGACAGGCAGGGAATGGCACAAAAGACAGGCAGGGAATGGCACAAAAGACAGGGAATGGCACAAAACAAGGCAGGCAGGGAATGGCACAAAAGACAGGCAGGGAATGGCACAAAACAAGGCAGACAGGGAATGGCACAAAAGACAGGCAGGGAATGGCACAAAAAGACAGGCAGGGAGTGGCACAACAGACAGGCAGGGAATGGCACAAAAAGACAGGCAGGAATGGCACAAAAGACAGGCAGGGAATGGCACAAAAGACAGGCAGGGAATGGCACAAAAAGACAGGGAATGGCACAAAACAAGGCAGGCAGGGAATGGCACAAAAGACAGGCAGGGAATGGCACAAAAAGACAGGCAGGGAATGGCACAAAAGACAGGCAGGGAATGGCACAAAAGACAGGCAGGGAATGGCACAAAACAAGGCAGGCATGGAATGGCACAAAAGACAGGCAGGAATGGTACAAAAGACAGGCAGGGAATGGCACAAAAAGACAGGCAGGGAATGGCACAAAGGACAGGCAGGGAATGGCACAAAAGACAGCAGGGAATGGCACAAAAGACAGGCAGGGAATGGCACAAAAAGACAGGCAGGGAATGGCACAAAAAGACAGACAGGAAATGGCACAAAAGACAGGCAAGGAATGGCACAAAACAAGGCAGGCATGGAATGGCACAAAAGACAGGCAGGGAATGGCACAAAAAGACAGACAGAAATGGCACAAAGACAGGCAGGGAATGGCACAAAAGACAGGCAGGGAATGGCACAAAAGACAGGCAGGGAATGGCACAAAAGACAGGCAGGGAATGGCACAAAAGACAGGCAGGGAATGGCACAAAACAAGGCAGGCAGGGAATGGCACAAAAGACAGGCAGGGAATGGCACAAAAGACAGGCAGGGAATGGCACAAAAAGACAGGCAAGGAATGGCACAAAAGACAGGCAGGGAATGGCACAAAAGACAGGCAGGGAATGGCACAAAACAAGGCAGGCATGGAATGGCACAAAAGACAGCAGGGAATGGTACAAAAGACAGGCAGGAATGGCACAAAAGACAGGCAGGGAATGGCTCAAAACAAGGCAGGGAATGGCACAAAAGGCAGGCAGGGAATGGCACAAAACAAGGCAGGGAATGGCACAAAAGACAGGCAGGGAATGGCACAAAAAGACAGACAGGAAATGGCACAAAAGACAGGCAGGGAATGGCACAAAAGGCAGGCAGGGAATGGCACAAAAGACAAGGAGGGAATGGCACAAAAAGACAGGCAGGGAATGGCACAAAACAAGACAGGCAGGAATGGCACAAAAGGCAGACAGGGAATGGCACAAAAGACAGACAGGGAATGGCACAAACGACAGGCAGGGAATGACACAAAAAGACAGGCAGGGACACAAAAGACAGGGAATGGCACAAAAGACAGGAATGGCACAAAAGACAGGAATGGCACAAAAGACAGGCAGGGAATGGCACAAAAGACAGGGAATGGCACAAAAGACAGGGAATGGCACAAAAGACAGGCAGGGAATGGCACAAAAGACAGGTAGGGAATGGCACAACAGACAGGTAGGGAATGGCACAAAAGACAGGCAGGGAATGGCACAAAAGACAGGCAGGGAATGGCACAAAAGACAGGGAATTCACAAAAGACAGGGAATGACACAAAAGACAAGGAATTCACACAAGACAGAAATGGCATGGCACAAAAGACGGAATGGCACAAAAGGCAGGGAATGGCACAAAAGACAGGGAATTCACAAAAGACAGGCAGGGAATGGCACAAAAGATAGGCAGGGAATGGCACAAAACAAGACAGGCAGGGAATGGCACAAAAGACAGGCAGGGAATGACACAAAAGACAGGCAGGGAATGGCACAAAAGACA